>BJCN01143022.1:0-13905 GCA_018326445.1 Flaveria brownii
ACTCCTTATAATACACACAAGAATCATAGTTGCTTCTTTGAAACCCATTTGACACTACATAATCATCAAATCGTTTGTACCATTGCCTAGGTGACTGTTTCAACCCATACAGTGACCTTTGTAACAAACACACCTTATGTTCATCACCATGCTGCACATATCCCTCAGGCTGTTTCATATATACCTTCTCTTCAAGATTTCCATGAAGAAAAGCAGTTTTAACATCAAGCTGCTCCAATTCATAATCAAAAACAGTCACTAAAGACAACATGATCCTGATAGATGAATGCTTTACAACTGGAGAATAGATCTCATTGTAATCTATGCCTGCTTTCTGTGTAAAGCCCTTTGCCACTAGTCTGGCTTTAAATCGAGGTCCCTCTACTCCTGGAATACCTTCTTTTAATTTGTAGAGCCATTTACAACTAACTATAGTCTGGTCACTTGGCTTATCCACCAAAGTCCAGGTGTGATTCTTATTCAAAGAATCCATCTCTTCATCCATAGCAGCCTTCCATCTATCACCATTCACTGAATGTAAAGCCTCAGTGAAAGTAAGAGGTTCATTCTCCTCTTCTTGTTCAGCAACACTAAACACAAAAGCAGTAAGATCATCACTTGATCTATACCTAGCAGGTGGAACAATAGACCTCCTTGGTCTATCTCTAGCAAGGCTGTACTCATTAGCTGCTACTCTGGGTTCTCTACTAGTACTTGCCTCTCTTTCATCACCTCCACCTTGATCAGTTAGATTCTCCACCTCAATTTGAACTCCCTCAGGCACATCACCTGAACCAGATGTTTTCTCCTTGTTCATCACATCTTTGTACATGATTTCTTCTCTAAAGACAACCACATCTCTGCTAATTATGATTCTAGGACTGCTCACATCAAGTCTCCACAGTCTATATCCCTTAACCCCCTCAGGGTAGCCAAGAACAACACATCTTTGAGCTCTAGGCTCTAATTTCCCTTGACTAACATGGGCAAATGCCAATGACCCAAACACCCTTAAGTTGCTGTAATCAGTTTTCTCTCCTGACCAAATCTCCATAGGTGTTTTCATCCCAATTGCTGAAGACGGTGATCTATTTACCAAATAAGCAGCTGTACTCACTGCTTCTGCCCAAAACACCTTAGGCAGCCCAGAGCCAAATAGCATACACCTCACCTTTTCCATGAGTGTTCTATTCATTCTTTCAACCAACCCATTCTGTTGAGGGGTTCCTGGTACAGTTAGATGTCTACCTATACCGCGTGCTTTACAAAACTGAGAGAACTGGTAGTTACAAAACTCTAGACCATTGTCAGTCCTGAGTTTCTTTATCCTCTTACCAGTTTGATTTTCCACCAGAGCTTTCCACTCCTTAAACCTTTCAAAAGCTTCACTCTTGTGTTTCAAGGGATACACCCATACTCTCCTAGAGTAATCATCTACAATGGATAGGTAATAACTAGCACCACCTAGGGACAAAGTTCTAGCCGGCCCCCACAAATCTGAATGGACATATTCAAGTATGTCCTGTGTGGTGTGTTTCCCCTTGCCAAACTTTACTCTATGGGCCTTGCCCATAGTGCAATGCTCACAGAAACCAACCCCAGTACTTTCAACATCTTCAATTAATCCCTGTTTTCTGAGTTCCATAAGACCCCTATCACTTATATGGCCCAGTCGTTTGTGCCATAGATCACTCACACTTGTCTGTCTTGAATCAGCAAGGGACACTGTGTTTAGACTAGCACACCCATCTAGAACATAAGTGTTATTCCCCTTCCTTACTCCTGACAGAACAACTCTAGATCCCATGATAATCTTGGCCTTACCATTCTTGAGATTCACACAATACCCAGCCTTCTCAAATATTCCAAGTGAGATCAAATTCCTTGTCAATTCGGGAATATACCTGACATTTGTCAGTCTCAGTTCTGACCCATTGTGCAGCTGCAGCAGTATGACACCATGCCCTTTAACCCTACAAGGTTTGTCATCTCCCAACTGCACCACACCTAGGTCTTCTTGTGTTAGTTCACTAAAAAACTCCTTATGAGGAGTCATGTGATAGGAACACCCGGAGTCAAGTATCCATTCATCATAATTGTTTGTGTTTGACACTACCAACACATCTGAACTTTCATAACCATCATTTGAAACATCAGGAGACACATTACCTTGTTTCCTTACATTGCTTGAATCAGGCTTTCTTTTCTTTCTCTCTGGGCAGTCCTTCTTCAAGTGTTTCTCAGAATTGCATACATAGCATCTTCTCTTAAACTTTGACTTCGATCTTGATTGCCCTCTTGGCTTAGCAGCCCTCATTTCAGATCTTCCTCTTACCACCAATCCATCACTTGTCTCTTCTTTAACATCGGCTCTCTTCTTCAATTCCTTAGAATTTAATGCGGCAAGAACTTCCTCCATTGAGAGGGTGTCTCTGCCATACATTAAAGTATCGACAAAGTGTTCAAAGGATTGTGGTAATGAGGTCAGGAAGATGATTGCTCGATCTTCATCCTCAATTGTAACATCAATGTTTTCAAGATCTAATACCAATTTGTTGAACTCATCGGTATGATCTTCAATCGTTTTCCCGGCTGTCATACTGAATGTGTATAATCTCTTCTTTAGATACAGTCGATTTGCAAGCGATTTGGTCATGTATAGACTTTCCAATTTCGCCCAAATTCCCGCTGCTGAAGTCTCTTTCGATACCTCCCGCAATACACGATCTCCCAAACTCAGAATGATTGCGCTGTGAGCTTTCTCCATTATGTCCTTCTTCTCTTTGTCGGTAAGAGTTGCAGGTAATTGGGCTTCACCGGCGAGGGCATCAACAACCCCTTGATGAACCAACAGTGCACGCATCTTAACTCGCCATAGCCCGAAATCATTCCTGCCATCGAATTTCTCCAACTCGAACCTTGCCGACACCATCCTGATCGATAGCACCCCTGATCTTCAAACTGAGCTTCTCGAACCAAGCTCTGATACCACTTGTTGATGAAATTACTCAAATACAAGAAAGATCAAACTCAAGATAGAACATCAAAGAACTCGATTATCTTGATTACTACCGATTACAAAAGAATGAATGAGAAGAATGTGTATCCGAATGAGCTAACAAACTTAAACTATCGGATATATACACAAACAAGAGAGTTAACTAACTATTAACAAACTAGTTACAAAGAAAGACTTTAATTTCTATTATTGACATAACTGGTCCCTGTACTTCTTACTCGACTTTATTTCACCATCATTCAACATGTCTATTTCAGACCATCGAAAATCAATTTACGTCATAGATTAAATAATACATTACCAACGCCATGTGTATGGATGGATTGAGTTCATCTCCACTAAAACCATAAACATCCAACCTAAAATGAATAAAAATAACCAAAACTGCACTAATCACTCGAAAAAAGTACAGACAATGAATGTCATAAAGGTAAATGCAACATATATTGTCATGAGTATTCCGCTAATCAATAACTTGATTGTTTTGTTGTACCTGTTGAAGATTCAAGTGTGATGAGAGCAACTCTTGATGATGATATAAGTGATATGCTTTTTGAGTTTAAATGATCAATCTTTCATAACCTTGCCTCTCATACCTGCTCAAATTACACAAATTTAAATCAACATTTGCAGGCATTTAACAACTTAATGAAATAGATGAAATTGGACCTGAATGGTTTTGCTAACGTGGAGTGGAGTGGAATGTCCTCAAGGAATACTAAATCGCCTAGGTGAGCATGCTTGAGGTGAATGATGCTTACCTACAAGCCCGCCACTCGCTTCCACCTAGGCGCCATATACTCAAGCTGAACTTCTTGTTTATGATTGATTTTTCTTTGATTTTAGTTCCACTTGATAGTAAGAAGAATGTAGCAGAAGATGAATACATTAATTTAAAGCCCTAGATATCACAAATTAAAATAAAACGATGATTCAAAACACCAAAACGAAACAACACGTAAACAACTAAAATCAAAGATGATAGCAAATTGAATCAACATCAAAATTCACTGAAAGCAAGCAATTAAGAAGAAAGAAACGTGTATCCGAACATTCCATTCTAAACGAAACAAAAATCATACGAACTATATAAGAAATAATCAAGAGGTTATAAGTACTAAACTCGCATCAATTGAACATATGATACAAATCAAGTTGTGCATTTAGGACCAATACATTTGATTAAGCTGTAAAGGAAAAAATTAAAAGACTTACCATTGAAATAGCAAGGTAAATTGATTCGGAAGATGATGATTAGGTGGGTAAGTAGACATGCAACCCTCAACCGGGTTCGCCTTTTATGGAGTGTTGCTTGCCAAAGGCCATCATCAGCACCTTCATCACCGACGAACTCTCGCTTTCATTTTAGATATTGTCTAATTAAGAACAACATGTAGGAGAGAAGAAAGACTGCTCTTATAGCCGACTACAGACGGTTATAGGGCTCGCAACCACCCCATGATTTTTTGATGCTGAATCTCAGGATGTGCACCCTCAAAAATCAAAGCAGTTAAGTGCCATGAGATAACTGATGAAAACCAACTTGGAACCGCTATAACCGTCGAGTTTAAACGGACATGATTTTATTTCAGTTTGATCCAACGGATGAGATGATTTTTACCAGCGGTTACACTCACCGCTAGTAATATAATATATAATTTCACCAAAAACATCACCCGCTCTTGCCAATACCCGCTTATTTCTTGATATCCAAAAACGCCACATAGTAGTCAAGAAAATGGTAAGGAAGAGTTCCCTACGTGGCTGCACCACATGACAAAACTCCTGTAGAGAAAACACCTCTCAAACTGTTAAGAAGACATCCCGTAGAGCTTGGGCTTTACGCCATCGAGAACTTTATCCCAAACCGGATCCACAAACTTGCACCCTAATTAAGATGTGATTTATAGATTCCCTCGAATTCTAACAACACTCGCAGACAGATGAAACCGAGACCACTCTTTTAAACAAGTACTCGGTTGAAATCCGACCTATCTCCACACGTGACACAAAAAAAATTACTTTTAACAGGACCAGTGTAGACCACATAATAACAGTTGATGCCAATTTTTTAAAACAAACTTTCGCTCCAAACCGTTATTCTGTTAAAAGTTTTTCTGTTGCCTTCATCTCTTTCAGTTATATAACCATCTCCACCTTCTCCAAAACAAACTCCACAACTGATTAACTTCCACCACCATTGTTCAAACTCACTCACTCTCATTCTGCAACTCTGCTCCGTCAACAATGGCGACCTCTGTCGCCTTCCTGAAAACACCGAATACATACGCTACAAACGACACAATCTCTTCTCCTTCTTCTTCGTTCTCAACAAAACACCATGAAACCACTGATTCATCTTCTTTCTCCAAGTCCCGATTCGAAGCCTACAACCGCCTGCAGTCAGCCGCCGTTGCATTCGGAGAGAAGCTTCCGATTCCGGAGATCGTCGCACTCGGAGGTCAATCGGATGGAAAGAGCTCGCTTCTCGAAGCGCTTTTAGGCTTCCAGTTTAATGTACGCGAGGTTGAAATGGGAACATGCCGCCCGCTCATACTCCAGATGGTTCATGATCCTACTGCACTTGATCCTAGGTGCCGATTTCAGGTAGTTCCTAATCAATGCAATTGGATTTGTTGTTGCTTAGTTAGGGTTTAGAGTTTCTGAATGTTATTGATCGTGAAGAGAATGTGTAGTTAGGGTTTAGTATTGAAAGGATTGACAGCAGTTACATGAATAGGATCAATTGTTTTTGTGCGATTGTTGTTCAAATTTGGATATTATTCTGTTAAAGGAGTTTCAATTGGTTGATTCATGAGGATTTGGTAAGAATTCAACATGTTTGCTGATGCACAATGCATCTAGAGGATTTAGAAACTGTGTGGAAACTTTGGTTGTTTCTCTTTTGTGTATGACTGCTCTTGATCCTCCTAGGTGTGAAATTCATTTTCATTTCTCTTCTAAGTAATCATATGCAATTAACTTTGTTAAATAATCACATGCAATTGAATTTGTTACTGCTTAGTTAGGGTTTAGAGATTCTGAATATTATTGATGATGGAGAGAATGTGTAGTTATGGTTTAGTATTGAAAGTATAGACCACAGTTACATGATCAGGATCAGTTGTTTTTGTGCAATAATTGTTCAGATTTTGGATATTATTCTGTTAGTGCTGAAAAGGCGTTTCAATTGGTTGAATCATGTGGATTTGGTAAGAATTCAACATGTTTGCAGATGCACAATGCATCTACAAGATTTAGAAACTGTGTGGAAACTTTTGCTATTTCTTTTTTGTGTATGAGTGATGCTGAAATATGAATATAACGTTTCAGGAGGAGGATTCTGAGGAATATGGCAGTCCTATTGTATCATCATCAGTAATTGCGGACACTATTAAATCAAGAACTGATGCGATGTTAAAGAAGACTAAAACTGCAGTCTCTTCTAAACCGATTGTATTGAGATGTGAATATGCCCATTGTCCCAATCTCACCATTATTGACACTCCAGGATTTGTTCTCAAGGTAATTTATGCAATATTCTGCTTTTGTTTTCAGAAACGGGTCAAATATCTCTGAACATATTTATAGTTTATAATAATCTGAACCACATTTGGTAGGCCAAAAAGGGTGAACCAGAAAGCACACCAGAAGAGATTCTCTCAATGGTGATATCTTTGGCCAGTCCACCTAATCGCATCCTTTTATTCCTTCAACAAAGTAGTGTGGAGTGGTGCTCATCTTTGTGGTTGGATGCCATTCGTGACATTGATCCAACCTTCCGAAGAACATTAATTGTTGTCTCCAAATTTGATAATCGGCTTAAGGTACATAAATGATTAAATCTAAAACTGTTTGAACAACAAAGTATCAAATCTTGACATGGGTCACTGCATTTCTTGATTTTGTTTCTGCAGGAATTTACTGAACGATGGGAGGTTGATCGTTACCTTAGTGCAAGTGGCTACCTTGGAGAGAGCACACAGCCTTTCTTTGTGGCCCTGCCAAAAGAAAGAACTGCAGTTTCAAATGATGAGTTTAGGAGGCAAATATCTCAAGTGGATTCAGATGTTCTGCGCCATTTGAAAGAAAATGTCAAAGGCGGATATGATGAAGAAAAATACAAATCCCACATAGGTTTTGGTCGCTTGAGAGATTACTTGGAATCTGAGCTTCATAGGAGATATAAAGAAGCTACACCCGCAATATTAGCTTTGCTTGAACAACGCTGCAGTGAAGTTACTGCTCAGTTAAAGATCATGGACTCCAAAATACAAGCAACTTCTGATGTTGCTCACCTCAGAAGAACTTCTATGTTGTTTGCATCCTCCATCTGCAACCATGTGGTATGAGTTCATTCATTTCTGAATACAAGAACAATGGTTTAGTATTTGCAACTAAGAGATGGTTTTTTAAAACGCTATAGGGAGCATTGATAGATGGAGCTGCAGATCCTGATCCCGAGCAATGGGGAAAAACAACAGAAGAAGAGAAATCAGAAAGTGGTATGGGGAGCTGGCCTGGAGTAATTTCTGATATAAAACCACCCAATTCCACCATACGCCTTTATGGTGGTGCTGCATTTGAAAGAGTTATGCATGAATTTAGATGTGCTGCTTATTCAGTTGAATACCCTACTGTTTCAAGGGAGAAGGTAATATCGTAAATACGCTTGATCTATAATCACCTAAAGCTAATTTATTTAGTAGCTATAAACAATTTGAAAAGGCTCATCTTTTTGGCAGATGTCAAATATAACACTTGCACATGCTGGCAGAGGAGGTGGAAGGGGTATTCCTGAGGCTGCAGCTGAGATTGCCCGCGCTGCTGCCAAATCATGGTTGGCTCCTCTTCTCGATACTGCTTGTGAACGACTTGCTTTTGTGTTGAGAAACCTGTTTGATCTTGCCATGGAGAAAAACCAACACCTTCACTTTGATTGTAAGAACTTTACTATCAATTCATACCAATAGTATGTATATACAAATATATGAAAATAAAAGACATGATCTTGTGGTTTGCTTTACAGATGGGAAGAAAGCTGGGGATATGGATGGGTATGTCGGTTTTCATGCTGCCTTAAGACGTTCTTACAACTGTTTCATTAAAGATCTTGCAAAACAACGTAAGCAGCTTGTGCGACAGCACCTGGATGCAGTCACGAGCCCTTATTCTCAAGTGTGCTATGAGACAGATCTCTTATTCGGGCCAGGCCCAAACTCTGCTTCCTGTTACCAGACATCATGCCTTGATTTCTCAGATCAAGAAAACATACCTCCAGTTAATAACAATAAGGATCAGGGGAAGCTTCTGAAAGCAGGAGGAGAAGCTTCTATGACTGTACCTGAGACACCATCACCTGAGCCACTAAAGGAACAAGGAAACTTCATTGAAGGTGGAGCAAGAAAACGGCATTCTAGAATCCTAGGTGACAGCAAAATGTTTGGTGTTCAAAACAGTTCACAAACAGGTTCAACTTACAATGAAATATGCTCCTTAGCCGCACAGCATTTTGCACGTATACGTGAAGTGTTGGTGGAACGCAGTGTGACTACAGCTTTGAATTCCGGATTTCTAACCCCATGGTACATTTTGTCAACATATATTTGTTTCTAAAATCAAACCAACTCATTGAAACTTATATTATTTCTGTTTTCAGTCAGGAACGCCTTATGGTAGCATTGGGACTGGAACTATTTGCTGTAAAAGATGAGGAATTTATGGATATGTTTGTTGCACCTGGAGCAATTGACATCCTTCACAATGAAAGAGAGTCTCTCTTGAGGCGCCAGAAGATGTTACATGCTTGTTTGAACGAGTTTAAGTCGGTGGCAACATCCCTCTAATCTCTAAAGTGAGAAATTGCTGTTGTCTCATGAGCAAATGAAGCTGATGAATATTGTATACGTACATATCTTGATGCAAATATGTGTTTGGTGAGAAATTGCATACATATATCATGATTCTCGTACATGAGAAATTGCTTTCATCTCGTGAGCAAATGGAATAATGAATATTACATACATAGCTTGATTGTCCTGTGCGTGTTCTTGTGTTTCATA
This sequence comes from Flaveria brownii, assembly GCA_018326445.1. NCBI lineage: Eukaryota > Viridiplantae > Streptophyta > Magnoliopsida > Asterales > Asteraceae > Flaveria > Flaveria brownii. Next base: position 9,082 of record BJCN01143022.1, read on the forward strand.
TTCAGTTTGTATTTTGTTTTTGAAATTTAATGTGTGCTGCTGGCTGAATTAGAGGTGGGCAAAAACTGGCTCTGAACCGAAATATGATTGAAAGCCAAACCCAAACCGATACTGTAAATCGGTTTGTATTTCGCTCCTTTGCAACCGGTTCAAACTTGGTTTAAAATCTAAACATATCATTTCCCAAACCGATAGTTAAATCGGTTTGTATTTCGCTCCTTAATGGTTCAAACTCCGTCCCTGTTCACAACCTAAATTCACTAGTGCTTTCACCACCTAGATCCATCATCTACTACCACTATACACCCCAAATAACTACCTCTAGCTAGTACTTAGCACCACCCGTCTTCTAATTCATAGGCATTCAACAACAGTAGTACAACATTGTCATTAAGAGGCACATAACAGTTTCAACAAAATCAAAATAAATGCTATGTTAGTACAAAAGTTGTTTAATAACACCGTGACACATTTTTTTGGTCAAAATAGATGTAACGGTTTTGTATTATTGTCAAACTTTACTCTAAAAGTATCGTAATTATGCGCCACTACATATAGCATTTCATCTTACATTTATCTATATTTCATTTATTGTGTTTTTTTATTGAAATGTGAAATATCAAAAACAAAAAAATACTAAAATATAAAAAAATACAATACTTATCACTTAATTTATTAGGTAACATGTTTTGTTCTTTAACTTCAATAATTACATTAAATTTTATTTATTTAAAATTTTTACATATTTTTAGTTATTTCTACTAACCTTCATCCAAAATAACATTATCTCTGATCATATAGTATATGTTTGACTTAACTTTCTTTCATTTTCACTAATTTTCACCCAAAATAATTTTGTCTCTCGCCATGTAACATCTTTTTACCCCAACTCTCTTTCTTCACATCTTTTTAACCCAAAATTAACTCACTCTTTATCCCTGTTTAGAACCTAAATCGTAACCCTAACCCACATACCCCTTTGTTTCCACTGGCCACTTGCAACCCCACCCATTAGTCCATGTTTATGATTCCCACATTTTCATATTGTCTTTGAAATATCAATTTGCTATTAGCAACGATAGGAGCACGGTTGATGAACAATTGTTTACGATTTCAACGAATAGAAATGATCACTAGCCTACACCATCTCTTCGCATATGTCTCTTTTCATGCCTCTCTCTAACTATCTTATGACAAAACTAACAATGGGTATCACTACTAGAAAAGTCTGAGGTTTCCGACAAGCAAATTTGTCGGAAAATGGTCGCAAATCCTTATTTCCGACAAAATGCCGACTATTTAATTTTGGTCGGGAAAAAGCTTGTTGGTAACTATTTCCGATAACTTTTCGACGATATTTTTCATCCACTTTCCGACAAGTTAGTGTTTCCTTTTCCGACAAGATTCTGACAAAAGTCTAACGAGATATTAACCCGTAATTTTGTTTATTTTGTATGTTTTCCAACAAGATAGTGACAAAAGTTTCTGACAAACTTTCGACCAAAAGTTTGATTTTTTCTTTTAATGTTTCTGACAAAATACTGACAAAAATTTGCAATAAATTTCCGACCAAATGTTTGATTTAATGATTTATTTTAATTCAGTGAAAAACATAAATTTTTCAGTGAAAAAAAAGTAAAAACAATCTTAAAAATACCTAATTGCATCTAGATCCAAATACTATTACATAATCCAAATACAATCCATGTGCTTACATAATCCAACTACAATCCATGTACTTACATAATCCAAAACAATTACGATCAATATGACTAACTACGGTGGAGGATTGCCGGGATTATTACCAAGTTTACTCAATAACAAGTCCACTTTTCATTACAACTCTTCTTGCATATGTCGCTCCTTTTCAACAACTTGTCTTTACACTTGCTCATTAACTTGTTGTTCCACCTGTTCATTCACACGTCGCTCGAACTTCATATACACACATACGCATAGTCAATGAAAAAATATAGAAGTTTTTGGGACATGGAGAGGCCAACATATGGACCTAGTCAAAACAAGTCAGGTCAAAACGAGTGAGGTTAAAGAATTGAGTCAACAAAAACAAAAAAAATAATTACTTTTATTAATTTGCCAGATCCACACACATATATGGTTTCAAGAACATACGTTGGCTATACTTATTTAAACAATAAATGAATTCCAACTTGTTAGCATAAATAACGAATTGAGTATCTAATTAAATTAAAATGAACAAATATGGCAATGTACATACAAAATAAAATAACATATACTTATCTCTACTGCTATATAACGGAGATAGTTAAGGCAAAAGGGGAATTTTACAAGGAATGGTAAGACGCGCCTGTTCAGGTCATCCCGACACCCCTTTTTCTAACAGTTTGATCGAATTTGTTCTTACTTTAGTCCAGTTCGAATTCAATTTCGGTTCTAAATCATGATAAGTATCAATTCGTTGGGGATTTAGGTCTCGATTTTTTTATTTTTGTTTTCAGGTGCAAAAGTGATTATTGCATTTCATTCCAATTTTCAACAATTTGATTGAAGTTAGCTCTTACTTTGGTCCAATTCGTATTCTACCTCTGGTCTAAATCACGATCAGAATCAATTAGTTGGCGATTTAGGTTTTCGATTTTCAGATTTTTGTCCTTTAGGTGCAAACCTACAAATTCAATGGTTATTGCACAAGTTGATATGATGAATGTTGGTTATAAGGAAAAGGCGGATGGATCCACCTGTACCTCCGACGATGATGGTGATCAAGGATTCTGGTTGGGTAAAGAAGAGGAAAACAAAACACAGGTACTGTGTCGTTTTATAAGCTATTTGCGTATGTAGATTCCACTAACTATATGTTGATGATTGCTGGTACTGTTGGGGCCATTGGTAATGGATTATGCAAACCCCTAATCAGTGTTCTTTTGGGCGATCTGACTAATTCTTTTGGTGAGAACCAGAAAAATAATGTTGTGGCTCGTGCTGTTTCCAAGGTACGTAAACAGAAACTAGAACATTTTATATGCATCAGTTTACTATTGTTGTACAGGGTGTTTGTATTCTGGTTTAAATCAATCAAATCAGTAATTAGGTTATTTTGGTGACCTTTTCAATTTTACAATCTTTTGGTCCAGGTTCATGTTGTTCAGATGATCAACTTGGTTTCCTCCTATTGGTTGTTTTTAAAAATGAAATAAGAATTTGAATCAAATTCAAACTAGATTATATATAAACCTATTTGAAATTTAAAGTTGGTTTGAATTCGAGTTAATTTAAACAAACTGATTTAGGAGGAAAAGAAAAAAAGATGTAAATTGTTGCAAAGTGTTAAACTAACTGATAACATAATCTCAATATCTAATTTCTTGTTGATAATTTTTTTAATAAATTACACAATAAAACATCTGTAGTGAAAAAAGTGCTCTTATTAAAATTCACAGTTTCTATCTGGTAAGTACAAGTCTCAACACTCAAAAGTCTATTTTCTGCAATTAATACTGGATGGAGTGGGGACTATTGCTTTTATCATTTATGTTACAAACAAACTATTAAACATATCCTTTAAAAATACTGTCTTGTGATATATAGGTACAGCTGATACAATATTGCCAGCAACTTGCATCAAGTCATGAAACATGTTTCACTCAGGCTGCAGATTCAATGTCTTTTATTCAGGAGGGACTATAATATGTTGTAATCAGTAAACTCTCTTGCTTGAAATCTATAAATAGTTGGGGGGCATAATAGTCATAGGGTTAGCATTGTGCTTTAAGTATAATAAACTAGGGTTGACTTTTCATGGCTTATATAGTTCAGTGGATCCATTTTGTTGGTGGGTTATGTGCTTGATTCTTATCTGCAGGATGGCAATTTGTATTTTGGAGGGTGAGAACTATTACGTGTACGTGTCTACGGCTTGTCATTTTTACACTTGGAATGAGTATATTTTCATTGACTTCTAGCTCTATATTCTTGTCGTATAACACCACATATGACCATGCATTTGTTTTGTGTATATGTTAAGAACTTAATAGTTGAAAACAAGTACCTTTTGATGTAACTAAAATAACACCTTAAAATGGGTTCTTCTAATTAAGAGGCTGTTTGGATGTGAGTTTTCAAAGTCATTGTTGCAGTTTGAGGAATTTAGTTCAGATAAAATAATATAGATCAGGATCAGATAAATAGTCTTTGACTATTTTTAAAATTTAAAAAATATATTTCCAGTTTGAATCATTGAATGTATTCATTAAGGTACATTTTGTTTTTATGCCACTTTATTCAGCAAGGCACGAGTACTAGGGAAACTTGATTACCAAATGGAACTCATCAAGGTGAATTGATTCATTTACCTTAGAAACTTATGTATTGACCATAGTTTATCACTTATCCTAGAAATCCCCAGGTAAGCATAACTGGTCTCGCAATGAGATATATACGATATGCTTGCCTTAGCCCATAGGCTTTTTGCCAGGAAATCTAGAATACAGGTGTCTATGTGTCACACAAGTCTTTTTGGTTTATTGAATCAAAACCTCGATAAGGTTTTTATAGATTAGACATTTAGTCTAAAGAATTGAATTTACGATGATATGTGTAGATTTCCACGTCGTTGAGAATAGGTCTAAGAAACAAGTATCTAGTTTAAGCATATACAATCCTAGTCAGTCTCTAACTAAGAATCCTTCTTTGTGCAACTATTGTGTGTGGCTATAGGCTAGATGCAATTCCTAACTCAGTATAACCAATGGCTCTGATACCAATCTGTCACACCCTCAAATTCCGGGTCTGGAATTTATCAAGGAGGAGTGAGCAAACAGGATCGAACACAGTAGTCACACA
>BJCN01143164.1:0-16161 GCA_018326445.1 Flaveria brownii
GGTTGCATAATAAAAAAGACAATAATACCCCTGAACAAACGGGGTAAATAAATGTCGTGGATGAAAACTGTAATTTTTAGAAACCTTGGGGTTACCCAGGTGAAAAAAAAGTTTTTGGATGAAAATGGCAAAACTGAGCAAACCACAGGGACGAAAATGACAGTTTACTCTTTATTTAAGGGTTAAAGTTTGGTTTTAGTTCTCCGTTTGTTCATATTAAAAACATTAATTTATTTTAAAAGTTTTATAACTTAATTTAGTTTTATTTTTAATACAAAAGTTTTATTACTAGTTTTAACTTTATTATTTTAGTCAAATCTTAAGTAATAAAATTAAAATTAACTATTTATTTAAACGTAACATTTTATCTATTTTAAATATTTTATTAAAATGTAGATTTTACTCTCCTTTCACTTCTTAAAACAAAGAGAAAAAAATGCTTTTGTAACACAATTGTCTTTTTTTCTTTATTTTATCTTTTATCGTCATCTCCTAGATGAACTTGGGAACAAAACTTTATAAGGACTAGCAATGTCGAATTAAAAGATTGTTCGGTTACAGGTTCGTAGGTTGAGGGTGCCAATTGGTAAATTTGCACGTAAGTTGTATTTTTATTCGTGTCAAAAACATCAATTCTAATATGTACATACTTGAAATATTGTAAGCTGAATACGACTCATTTAACCCATTTATGTAAACTTGTCAAAGGGGAGGGTGAGTTTTCCTGTTGAAAATCAAATTATAAACATGTTAATCGGGTTGGTGGGCCGTAGGAAATAGGAAAAAAAAAGTTAAACGGTTTAGTAGGTTGACGTGTTTCGTTAAACATGTCGATGATCGAGTTGCTTAATTAAAATAGGTCAACCCCAACATCTCTTGTTTGTTAACGGGTATCAAGCCAACCCAAAACCTGATTTTTTTCATGTCGTGTTTTAGGTCGTATAAGAAGTCACGCGCACTAATTTTTTAAAATTTAATAATAAGTAAGAAGGGCGAAAGCGTCTTTTCACCAACAAAACCCCGTCGGCATCTCCCAACTAAACCAGTAAGTTGATTATTATTATGATTATGAATAATAATAAATAATAATATGACATCATCACCCATTTCTCTCTTCTTCTCCGAACTCCCTTCACTATATAACATATGAACCTTTTAACATTCTTTCTTCATCGTCTTCAAATTTCAAGATTCTTCAGAACGCTGTCGTCGGTGATTGATTCTTGCTGAAGGTCTTTTCCGATGATCCACCGGTACTTTCATTTCAAACCCTAACAGCCTCTTTTTATTTTCTTGATTTTGATTTGTTAGTTGTTGGGCCACTTTTCAATCGTTTCTATACATCTTTCCCTTTGATATTTTCGCATTTGTTTCATTGATCATTACCAATTACCCTATACCCAAATCGAATTAAACATGCCCTATGATAATTCGATGTTAGGGCCGATTATACGGTCAAAATTAGCGTTTCAAAGATGCTTACAGTTGCCTAAATTCAGTCAATGTTATTCCTTTCATCTTTGGAATTGTTCAAAATCTTAACTTTTTAGCTGCCAATGTATTATGTTTATCAATTAGACTATATCTTGCATTTGTTATTTTGATTGTTCATCCTAAATGTGTTTTATTTGTTGTTGAATTACAGTTTGAAGCTCTCTGATTGCACAACAACAAGGGTTTAGATATCAGTGTTGTGTTCTAAATTGAGAGATGAATTCTATTTGCTGCTGTCAATGTGGTGATGACTTTGAAGAATTTCCAACTAATGCCATATATAGACATTGCTTGTGCTTAAGATTCTTCTTCCACCAGTTGTTTTCTGGGGTAAGCATCATTAAATTCACAAGCTTTACATTGATCATAGTTCTTCTCTGTCTCTCCAATTGTTTTGTAGTTTATGGTAAAAAATTTAAAGTGTTTTCTGTTTCTGGTTGGTTGATGACGTTGTTGTTGAAAACGAGCATTTCGTCTACCTCCAGTTTACTACCTACCTGTGGAAGTTTTTGAGTTAACCAAATTAGCGAAAGTTGAGAGTTTGTTTTCAAGAAGAAGTACTACAGGAAAAACCATAAGTAATAGAAATGAACCTTACAGTTTTTGTTCTTTTTTAGCAATCAATGTTTACTTAAGTGTAATACAGTAACTAACTTGCATTTTGTCGCAGATTTTAGCATCCAACTTACATTTTATTACCGATTGTAGCAACAAATGATTTGTTGCTTATTTTCTATAATTTAATGGCATGGCATGTTAGTTATTATAATTTATGTATATGTGACGTAGCTATTTTTTTATCTAATGCGTCATGTTTTAACTTTTTAAAAAGAAATCATTTTCTCAAACCCGTAGCTATTTTTTATATACTTTTCACATAATCAATATTTGCATACGTGATGTTAGAGTTTAGACATAGCAGTTGGCAGGGAATCGACCAGCACTAAATCAGCGATTCATACGTAAATCTGTTAAATGGTTGCTAAAAGTGGTAATAAATAACAAGTTAGTTTCTCTTTCATGCAGTTTGTCTGACATTACCTAAGATATATATTCGAGGAAAGTCATCTACTTCTTTTTATATGTTAGGCATTATGGTATCGCTAATGGCTTTTAATCTGCGTATGGTACAATATGCAGTATGGTGCATTGTTTCAGAGGATTGAAGGACTACCCGTATCATCACCCATGCAAGGAATCGCCTCATCATCAGGTGTTGGTTTCTCACTACCAACTTCTTTAGGTGATGAAAATCATTCAGCTACACTACCCTTGCCTTATGACTCTGACCATAGATTCACACGTTTGCAACGTGGCCTAGTTCTTAGACGTGAGAAATCAATGACCCATTTTCAAGAAGATTCACAATCTGGTATGGAATTTTTGGATTTTGCAAAAAGAAAATCTACCGATGAAGATTCCAAAAGCGCTAATTTAGAGTCTTTAGAGAAGTCTCTGAAAGTCAAAGCCTCAGAAGGTCTTTTCTTTGAGCAATCTTCAGACAATGAAGATGTTTGTCCTACATGTCTTGATGGTAAATTCTTTAATAAATATACATTTACACCGATTGTAAAATTTGTTGTTTAAATTCACTGTGTTAACAAAGTTACGAAACAAAAATGCAGAGTATACTTCTGAGAATCCTAAAATAGTGACACAATGCTCCCATCATTTTCACCTTGGTTGTATCTACGAATGGATGGAAAGAAGCGACACTTGTCCAATGTGTGGGAAGGTACAACCGATATAGTTATAGTCATTCAATTAATCTGTCGTCGTTATATTTGTGCTTAATAATACTTTCTTGTTTTTCTGTCTCAGATGATGGAGTTTTGCGAAAGCCCGTAGTTATTTCTGGAGTATGGTTAGGAAGTAAAAGAGGTTCATAGTCAGAGAAGGTCATACTGTCAATAATGCAAATTAAGTGTACTTAAAGGTAATTAAACCATGCTTATCTGATCTAATGATCTATATGTTCAACACTATGTTTTCTATTTTTGTGTTATGATCAATAGAATGTGAATTCTCTTTGATGGGTTCTCCTAAATCTGTTTGGGTGAAAAATTGTACAAAAAATGAATAATGCCTAGTGCTTTTTTTGTAAATTTGTGATGCATATTTGGGATATGCAGTTTATCGGATAAGCAGTCTGTCATTGTTGAGTCGTCGTGTCATTGTGTGAGGGTTTAACTGTTTTCTTTATTAACGATATAAGATGTGGAATATTTTAACGAGTTCATATAAATAACGAACAAATTGTGTGATAATTTTTTTTTTATATTTAAGTGAGCATACTACAAGTACATTTAACCTTTAAATATGATCATATCATAGATACCTAGAAGAATTTAGCAAATAAGAGGATATGATATAGGAGTCTAAGAGCTCTGACATTGTTATAGAGATGAACATGTGAAGTTTACAAAACGGAATCACTTATCAAAATGTGTTCTTAAAAAGTTTGATAATGAAATGTAGTTACTCGAATTAAACTATATTGTAATTTGGTGAAAATAATCATATTTGGTCATTGGCCTGTTGTATGTGTAATAGTATAAGTAACCAAGTAACAAGCTAAATTTTTGGTAAATTAGTGATGATTTTGATTTTTATAAGTATCTATTAGTTAAAAAAGCTTAGTTGGTGAACCACTTGCTATTTATGAGAAAAAAATTATAATCAAGCAGCAAATGGCATATTAACGTCGTTGGTGAAATATTGTCTATTGAATTGAGGTTTGCTTGTAGATAAGTAAACAAAGGTAAAAACTAAATTATTTGTGATAATGATAGTGCTTTTAAAAAGTAAGAGTATAACATGTGAGAATGATTGAAAGACGACTAGATGGTTTAGAATGTTATGTTTGTGATGGAAAACTAAATTATTTGCTTGTAGAAAAGAAACTTGCATTTGAAATTAACGGAAGTATAGATGGTTTAGAATGTTATGTTTGTGATGTAATACAAAATTTTCATAAAAGTTTTAGAATACAGACCTACAATATTAAATCATCCTCATAAGTTGGTCAATTTAAACACTCAAAAATGAAACAACATATTAAAATTCCTAAAAAGTATTTACCAAACAATTCTTAGTTTATACTTAACATGTGATATATACTTATGGGTTATATGCTCTATAATCTGCTTGTTATCGTTTTCGAGTCGGGGGTCTCTTTGAAAACGGCCCTTTTATCTTGGAAAGACTCGTCACCATCTATCTCTCCAAGACCTTTTTTTATAATGTGATATACTAGATATGTTTGTTTGTTTGTTTAAGAGTGGTGAATTTTTGATCATATGAATCATATCCACACAATCCACGGATTTATACCACCACACGTAGATCCAAGCTAAAATCCAAAAGAAAACAACCTGGAGCTACATATTTAGCCTTCTCTCTCAACCCCATTTGGCATTTGCTTAATCATGTGATTCTATTGGATATTTCTTTTAATATTTAGATCCGATCCCCTATAATTACAATTTTACACATTGTTAAACACTAAACCACTACAATTTCCCATCAACTCCTTTAACCTACATGATATTCTTCAATTCTTTAAAGATCAAAGCTGCAAACTATATAACCACTTGTCTATAGTTTTTCGTTAGGTGTTCATTAAAAATACATCTCTTAAATTATCATCATACCCTTTCAAAACATCAAATCAAGAGGACTTTTCTTAAAGTGAAAATTACTAGACAAGTAAAACTAGAGATGTGCATATTTAACGACCCATTTTGTCATTTCAAGTACACAATAACACTTTTTTTATTCGATCAACAAATACATTTTTTCTACTCTACACCTATAAAATATGTATTTACTAGGTGCATATTACTAATATGACAAGTTAAACTAGATATGTGTAAATTTAACGACCCTTTTCGTTATTTCAAGTACACAATAGCGCGTATTTTTATTCGACCATTTCTACTATACAACTAATATACTTATAATACAAACACACATGTACACCGTAGGATTTAAACTCACAGCGTTTTAATTGGAAAACATACCACTTTACTACCGGAACGAAATGTACAAGAACACGTGATTAGTGACTGGGGGATTGTTTGTTTCAGACTCTTAATGGTTCAGATGTTTGAATGGTTCAGCACTTAATGATTCAGATTGTTTGCTTCACGAGCAAATGTCTAAATAGTTTAGACATTTGCCTATAAATGGTTAAACATTATACTAATCATAAATGGTTAATACCTCTTATCTGAATTAGTTAGACATTTGACTTTGAATAATTAACGATATACTAGCTTTTAATGGTTCAGATATCTTAAAGATTCAAACCGCTTATTAGTTCAACAGTTAATCATTCGGACATTACCAAACAACCACCGAATCCGGATTAAGGTTCCACATCTTTCAAGATTTGCCCATAGAAAAATCATAAACAAAAACACTATTTAAACACCCTTAACCTCACACTAATCTAAGTGCATCACTGTCTGTTCGCCACTCTCTCCTTCATCACACCAGGTTGATTCTTTATTTCCTTTTCATTTTTCAAGATTCACAATCTTTAACATCAATCATCATCTTCATCTTCAACAATTCTCTACTAATCTTCAATTCTTTCTCTCAGATCCAATGGAATTAGACCCCAAATTGATCAATGTGGTCACTCTCCTAATCGCCACCGTAATTGCTGCTAAAATCATCGCCACCTTTTTAATCCCCAGATCCCGTAAACGCCTACCGCCGGTAGTCAAATCATGGCCCTTCATCGGTGGTCTCCTCCGGTTCATGAAAGGACCCATTGTGATGCTCAAACAAGAGTACCCTAAATTGGGTAGTGTTTTTACACTCAATTTGTTGAACAAAAACATCACTTTCTTGATCGGACCTGAGGTTTCAGCTCATTTCTTTAAGGCTTCTGAATCGGATCTGAGTCAACAAGAGGTTTATCAGTTCAATGTGCCGACGTTTGGCCCAGGCGTTGTGTTCGATGTTGATTATTCTGTACGACAGGAGCAGTTTAGGTTCTTTACTGAGGCTCTTAGAGTTAATAAGCTTAAAGGGTATGTTGATCAGATGGTGTTTGAAGCTGAGGTAATTCGATTTCTTGATCTGTTATTTGAATTTGAATCTTGAATCTTAATTATTATAAGTTAAAGATTATGTAAGGAGGAGTGAGATTATACTGAGTGTTAGACTATTCGTACACCACTAACATACTAACCACACACCACTAGCACATCGTACGGGCATTTAAGTCATATGGGTCCATGCCATAATGTTTATATACAAGCATATGAGTTGGTGTTCTTATGAATCATACTGGGCATATGATGTGTTTAAGACACAGAAGCGGTTGATGTGACAGTACACACCACTGTCAAAGACCATATGGGTTGTATGACCCTTTTTCACGATCTGTTTCGCCAGTGTGACGATTAGGAATTATTAGATTAATAGTAGCAACTTAAATAATTAGATTACAAGAAGCTCATTTGTTTCATTATTTTGTGATTGGGATTTGCAGGAGTATTTCTCCAAATGGGGTGACAGTGGTGAAGTGGATCTAAAACACGAACTAGAAAACCTGATCATTCTTACAGCTAGTAGATGTTTATTAGGTGAAGAAGTTCGTAACAAGCTGTTTGATGATGTATCTGCTCTGTTTCATGATCTTGACAATGGTATGCAGCCCATCAGTGTCATATTCCCTTATCTTCCGATCCCCGCCCACCGCCGTCGTGACAAAGCCCGCAAGAAACTTGCTGACATCTTTTCCACCATCATAAACTCCCGAAAACAAAGTGGCAAATCTGAAAACGACATGTTGCAGTGCTTTATTGATTCCAAGTACAAAAACGGGCGCCCCACGACCGAGGCTGAAGTCACTGGACTTCTCATTGCTGCCTTATTTGCTGGTCAGCACACGAGTTCTATAACCTCTGTGTGGACTGGAGCTTACCTCCTCTGCAACCAGAAACACATGGCTGCTGTCATTGATGAACAACAAAACCTTGTGAAGACACACGGGGACAAAGTTGATCATGATATTTTGTCAGAGATGAATATGTTATACAGATGTATTAAAGAAGCTTTGAGACTCCACCCTCCATTGATCATGCTGTTACGAAGCTCTCATTGTGATTTCACTGTCACTACAAAAGAAGGGAAAGATTATGACATTCCAAAGGGCCACATAGTTGCCACATCACCTGCATTCGCCAACCGGCTGCCACATGTGTTTAAGGATCCTGATACTTATGACCCTGACAGATTTGGGCCGGGTAGAGAGGAAGATAAGGCTGCTGGAGCGTTTTCGTACATTTCTTTTGGTGGTGGCAGACATGGTTGTTTGGGAGAACCGTTTGCTTATTTGCAGATTAAAGCAATCTGGAGCCATTTGTTGAGGAACTTTGAGCTGGAGTTGATTTCCCCCTTTCCTGAGACGGATTGGAACGCGATGGTGGTTGGTGTCAAAGGGAAAGTTATGGTTCGTTATAAGCGAAAAGTATTGCAATGTTAACAGGTTCGGCACTCTTGTTTTGTCTCTTTACCTAGTTCTAGGGTGCTAAGGTTGTCAGTGTTAATGTTTTTGGATTGATTTATGTATTTTGCATAATTTGAAGGTTCTGAACCTTAAATTTTCTGTTAATGGGAATGTCTAGCGAATGATTCTATGTTCCAAGATAAACTGAATGCTGCATTCGCTACATCAAAACTTTCTTCATGTATTTTAGTTTCTTTTATTCATCTTGCGTTGATGCTTTGTTCATTGACTTGTTTTATTATCTGCATTAGACATGTTAAGATGGTGTTTGTTATGTAGAAAACATAAGTGGTGACGTACAGAACGATTGGCATACCACAACAGTGCCTTCTGCTATTGGCATTATGTCAGCTGCTGCTCTCAGATCCTGCATATTCTGAGTTTTTGAATTAAAACAGATAACTATAGCCAAAAAAATGACAAAAAGATAGAGAAGTAAAAGAAATTATAAGCTATCCTCCCAGGAAACAAATTTGTATAGCAGGTGAGCTGGTCTCAGCATACTCCGGATGCTTCATCTTTGTTTTTTGATAGTCTTTTCCTTTCAAGGCTGCACTGGAATTGCTCTTTCTGTAAAATGAAAAATCAAAAGCCTTTCAGCCAAATGTAAAATTACAATTATTCTGTAGATTCAGACCCCATACACAGATTCGCTGTAGTGCATACTCAGAGATAACTAATGATGATAGTGCATACGCGCTTTAGATTGCATTTTGAAAGTGATCATGTGACATTGGCTGCAGGAGTTGATGTTAGGATGTGCTTCAGTTTTTTGAAAGTGTGATAATCTGCTATGTGTTTGAGTATTTGGCAAAATCTGATAATTTACTTGTAAAATGATGTTTAAAATAATCAGATAACTAGAATCAGTTCTGTCACAGCTACTCCTATATGGCCCTCATATACCTACATAATCCGAATCGGTTTCATTATACCCAAAGACTAGATTATGATCAATCTTGGCATATATTTTGGAAGGACTTTGAGTCAGTGTTTCAAAGGGACCGAATGCTGACGATTAAGCAGTATAAAATAGGGTAAAATGTCATGTATGTTTATCTTTTAACCATAGAATTTGATATCACGTGATGAGACTATAGCAGGTAGCATAACCATCAGCACTACACTTTCTAACTAAACACAAATTTGCGTCCGAAAGTTAATAAACCACAATGTACATAATAAAATTTTCACCAAATAAAAGGGAGAAAAAGATTATTGTCAGCAACTCCATCATCTTTCCACACGACATTGGTAATACGCCACTGAAGACCACCATTTTCATCAATCAGTTTAGATGATTTAGCATCATCATTGAACCTATTTCATCTGTATATCATGACAGCAGGTTAGAACAAAATATGTACCCACAAATTATAAAAGATAAACCAATAGTTTGAATAATGAAATCAAGTTATCAACCCCATAAAGAAGAGGAAACATGGGTGTGTTGTAGAATTGGGGGTGATGTAGTTTGGTTGTGCACACGTTGCTGTGAGATCAGAGGCTGCACCCAATTTAGGTTTCGTAGTTTTCCACGAAGTATAGAGATTTACAGAATTTAAGAGGGCAAACCCGGTGCACAAATGTGCATGGTCCCTGTGTGTGTTGGGCCACTTTAGACATAATGCATGCATCATTATCCTTCATTTTCACAGAGTCTATTTTCACGACTCGTTCTGGTGACCTCCGGATAACATTACATATCAATGTCCTAGGTACAATAAAGAATTATTAAGGGTAGCTGCAACTACAAGTCTACAAACCTCGACACCATTTATCAGCATAACACAGTGATTTTCACCTGTTACTAGGCAGGAAAAGATCAGCACTAAAAGGAAAAGATAATGGTCATAGCCTGATTTGCATAACTGGAAAATATCAACATTAACAGTGATTTACCATCTCTCTAATCATGCATTTTCTCAAGGGGTCAAAAAGGGCAGAGGCTTGACCCTGAAACAGTAGTTTTGCGGCTGTAGAGTTCATCAAGACAATCTTTAAGCAACAACAAAGAAAAGAAGAAAATTTTGTTCCGAGTCTTAAAAGCCAGCCGTGGCTTTCACTTTATATGGATGGTTTTTAAGAACGGCAAACACTCCTACTCATCTAATCCTATTACTAAATATATATATCATTGTCGGACTCAAACCCTCAATCTCATAATAAGAGACACCACCGTATATACACCCGTTACTATTAGACTAAAAGCCTTTGGTACTTGGTATAGATTGTTGGTTAAAAATTTGTGCATCCAATATGATTGAAAATCACAATAATCATGTAATTAGTTTCAAAACAAAACTAAAAACAGCCAAAAACATTAATTAATATTTGCTTTCATTTCATAAAGATCAACTGTAGCTTTAGTTAATTGATACCATGAAATGAAGAACGGATAGAAACACAAGCAAGGACCACCACACAACCAATGCATGTAAAGATAAGATATAAAACCCAAAAACCAATCATCATTGATTCAAATCACTACTCTTCACTTGCAAACTCCCATTACACAATCTTTCATTCACTTACACAAGCATTCTTTATTATCTTTCAAGTCTGTTGATGCAAATCAAATACTGTAAATGCATATTACAGTCTACAGGTTGACCAATTTCAGAGAATTAGCCTTCTCTTGCAGACTATCAAGCAGGCTGTCAAAGCTTTTCTTGAAAGAATCGACTCCTTCAAGCTCCAGCTGGGACCCCACGTAGCTCCAATCGATCCCCAATTTCTCCAATGCACTGTAAATTCCTTCAGCTTCTGATACATTTGAATCAATGGTCCTCCCAACCGTGCCATGGTCAATAAATGCTTGCAGAGCTTGATCAGGCATGGTTGACACCTAATCAAGAAGATTAACACAAACACATTAACATTTAGTGCCCGCTAGGCACAGGTGCAAGATCGACGGGTCAGGCAGGTTAGTTAACATGCCAAAGTAGTTCTGGGTCAAAGTGTCAAACAGCTAATTCAAACATTGGTCAGGTCAGGATTGACCCGTAACACGTATCTTAGAGTTCTTATGAATAATTAGTTTGCCGACTATGATTTACAGTAAATTATACTATTTCAATAGTAATCCAAATTTTAGAATAAGATGATTAGAAAAATTATGCATTCAAAATGAACTTTGAGACTGTATCCCATTTCACTCATTTGATTTTTTTATTTTAAGCTGAACTTCTATTTTTCTTGTTTCACACATTATAGATAAAACATGACCTGAACCAAACCCATTTATAGGTAAGTGGTCAAAATCACCACTTCTACAGAAAGTACACATTGACACAAACCCATGAACATTTTGTAAGCACTAGGTACAGGCGACAACAGGCGAGATGGGTGGGTTGGGTAGCTTGTAACTTTAGTATATGCCAAGTTCCCGAAACCTTTTTGTCAAAAACTTAACTTTTCATGATATTATCCTAGGACTTTTAAAACTCATAAGAAAGAGCCTCTTTACAAAGTTTAGGGACCTCAATCATGCAAAAATGACAAACTTTGCATTGTTTTAATAAGCAGAAGGATTTAATCCTAGAATTTCAAAAGTTAAAGAGATTTATTCATACAAAAACAAAGGACTTACATGCAAGTTTTAATAAAAGTCCATGAAGGTTTTGAAAGTTTATTTTGATGTTTTATGCATTATAATTCACTTTGTGACCTTCAACCTGTTTCCTTTTAAGCTACCTTTTTTACCCAGGCATAACTAAAGATAAACCATGACCTGAATAAATGGGTCAAAATTGCCACCTTTAGAAATTAGAACTAGGTGACCATCTTAAAAATTAAAACAAATAGTTCAACTGCTCACCGTGTCTGGCCCAACAAGTGGGGCCACATAAAGGGTGTCGGGGTAGGCTGGGTTCTTGACACTGGTTGAAGCCCATAGCAGTCGTTGCTTCTTAGCTCCTTTCTTCACAAGGGCCTCCCATCGTGGGCCCGAGAATTTCTTTTGGTAAAGTTGGAAAGCTAGAGCTGCTTGAGCATTTGCGGCCTGTAAAGTTAACAATACGGTGAAGAACTTATTTTGAGGGCAAAATTTCAATTATTTACTTTAGGGATTCCCTTTTTACCTTGCCACGAAGATCAAGGGCCTCAGGGGTTCCAATTTTCTCAAGCATTTTGTCAACAAGTGTGTCTACTCGACTGACAAAGAAAGAAGCAACGCTTGTAACCCTAGATAGATCATCTAGACCTGAAGCCTCCAATCCATCTATATAAGCATCAATAACTGCCTCGTATCTTGCTAGTGAAAATATGAGCTGTGACAAATCATAAAAACAAAAAAGAATAAAGAAATTAGAACTAAAAGCTTAAAGAGGCCTGTAAAAATGATATGTAATCAAATCCACATATGGCAAACAAGTTTATGGGACATAGGAAGGTGTAAACGTATATGACAAACAAGTTTATGGGGCATAGGAAGGTGTGAACGTATATGACAAACAAGTTCAGTGAAAGAAACTATAAACTAAGGATGTAAAGAATCAACTTACAGTTACATTAACACTTATTCCTAGAGAAATAACTTCTTTAACTGACGGAACACATGCAGCAGTTGCAGGAATTTTGATGTAAACATTCGGACGATCAACCACTTTATGCAACCATTTTGCAGCATCAACGGTCCCTTGAGTATCATCAGCAAGCCTGGGTGAAACCTCAACAGAAACATAACCATCACCACCATCTGTTTCATCATAAATCGGCTCAAATAATTTGCAAGCATCTTGGATATCTTTTACTACAAGTTCCCAGTATGCACTTTCAATGTCTTTCCCTCCTTGTACAAGTTCCCTATAATTACATCATTAATTGTCAAATAAGTAAGTGATAAAGAATTAAAGATACAAATTTAAACTATGGAACTTTTGTACGAGAGTAATTACAGTATTCAAGCTTTAAGTCATTATAATAACAGAGTATGCTCCATCCCTAATGCGTTGTTTTGATGTTCTGAGAGTGGTATGTTTCACATATTGTCTAGGTACTAGTATAGCTATCATCAAGAATTTAAGATTAGTGTGATTTAAAAGCGATTATGTGACATTGAATAACATGTATCAAATAATTGGTTGTAATAGACCTAGTTGGAGATGGTGTTTGGGGTTTTGCTTCTTTTGTTTGAAGTTGTGTTAATGACATTGTAAGATGTTTGACTATTTAACAAATTCTGATTATTTAAGAAACCAGAAGATAAATTGACTAAAAAGAACAATCTAGTGAAAAAATGAGAAATGTCTTGTAAAATCATTGAGAAAGTATATGAAACTAATTATTTTAAAAGAAAAGGCAAGTAGGAAATTTTATTTTATCCTTTGATGATGAATTTTGTTTCAAGTATAAACAAACAAACAAACAAACATACCCAGTGTATCCCGCTGTAGAGCGGGGTCTGGGAGGGGTATATGGTGGCATGTCTTTCCTCTATCTAGAAAGATAGAGAGACCGCTTCCGAAGAGACCCCCGACTCGTACAAGTAATTAAGGAAAAAGAAACAGCAAATTGACGAATTTTAATGGTGTATAGGTTGGTGGATGGAGCCAAGTGTACGAGGGGATGACATATTTGACAGTGAAAGGAGCTGGTCATGAGGTTCCAATGGATAGCCCAAAGCTTGCTCTTACAGTATTTGATCGTTTCTTGAAGGGCAATACATTACCATCTTCTGCCCATTAATTAAAATTTTATATAATGTGTCTTATTTTTATTTCTTTATTTGGATTTCCCATCGTCGTAACATTCGTCAGTGACATATTTGCATATAAATTCGATTTGGTTGTATTGTGGTTTTATTGGGCAAACTTCGTTGAAGTTGAAGTTGAAGTTGATTTCATATTGCAGTGGTTTCGATAAATAGATATGCAAGCCAATTAGAAAAGATAAAAAAAGATTTATTTAGAAAGGGTCACTGTAGGTCTATAGGGATAGTTTGGTGGCGAATGATGTACTTTTAACTAAGCGATTGGGGGTTCACATCTTGAAGTATGCGCGTCTAGTGATTATTGTAAAAGAATTGAAATCTTACAAGAAAAATAAGGAGAACAAGTACAAAGGTTCTTAACTCAAAACATATCACAATAATAATGAGAATGATGAAAGTAAAAGACAGTGAACAATGAATAGAAAGACTCGAATGACGCTACAAACTTAACCTACAAACAACTGTGTTTGCAAGTTCATGTGCATTGAAGAGATGATGAAGATGGTGAGTTTTGTTTTCTGTGCTTTACTACACTGATGAAGAAAACTGGAAGAATCCTTCTTATAAAAGAGAAAATTACATAAATGGTGCATGTGATTTGACCAGATTGCCCTTTTGGTCCTCATACTTTAAAATTACAAAGTTAGTCCACATTTTATATAATCATTGCAAATTTGGTCCTCAACGTTTAATAATTGTAAAGTTAGTCCAAACTTTTATTTGGGCATTGCATGTTTGAACTCTAAAGTTAAATTTAAAATTTAGTCCACAAACATTATAAAACACATAAAAGTGAACAAATTTAATGTGAAGGATCAAACACGAAATGAGTATACAAAAATTTAGACTAACATTGTAATTTGTAAAGTTTGATAACTAAACATATAATTAGATTAAACCAGAGATACCATATATATGCAATTGTGTTTTAAAATAACTCAATCTCCCATTTTTGTAAAATCAAGATGCGCAGCCCACGTAAGATGTGTAAGGCCCAACTCTAGCTAGTCCAATCCAAAAAGAGATTTTAAGATGAACCCCCATAAGTGAAGGAAGAAAAAATAGAACACCCACTATTAGATTTTACTCATATGAATTTTCTATTTCTAATTTTCAACGGTTATTTTAATGGTGATAGGAATTCTTGTGAAATAAATTGAATTAGTAAATTTGTATTATATTTATTTATATGATAACTATATTAATAGTAATTTGAGGCTATAGTTGTCCTTAACAACATTATTTATTCAAAGAACATGTGAATCACTCATATTTATAGAACATGTGAATCTATAGTAAATGTTTCTAAAGAAATACTCGGGTGGTAAAGTGATGTATACTTTACAATCAAATAGTTATGGATATGAATTTTGCTAGATGCGGTTGTTATGATTTTAGCTGTGGACTATAGATGCATATTCACCCATTAAAAAAATTGTGTTAAAAACACTATTTAGGAACAAAACTTTCTATCTTTTTTTTCCGTGATTCAAAAATTATTTTGAGTTAACTTTGATACAATACCAAAAAAATCACGATACTAATATTAACTTACATATTATTCATATATTAAATATAACTTACTCTCTCGGGTCAAATACTAGAGCTATATTCTTCTGTCATCACCCCTCGGGCCTCATCCAAAGTAAACAAAGGTTTAGGGAATGAGTTGAATGGCGAATACAGAATAGAAACATAAATGACATTAGAGCACATATATCATCGATAATACAAAGTAAAAAAATTAAGTCAATTAACAGGGTCGGCCCTAAAGATTTGACTATCCTGGACGCGCCAGAAAAAATGTTCATGAGCTCTAACAAAACATACGAGAGGGTGTGAGCTTATACACATCTCTTTTAAATACATATTTCTTTTTAAATACTTATATAAATAAAGTCGAATCTTAATCATACTACATATGGCATATAGAGCCATAGGCACTATAACACTCTGTTCTCCGGCCACTGTTCCGGCCAAGTCCGGTCGACTCCGACGACTCCAAAACACCAAAGATTTATCGATTTCAACTAAATTAAACACCCCCGACAACATCATGTGATAGATTCGAACCTGTGCCCACCACAATTTGATTGTTAGAGTCGATAGTGCGATCTACACACCAAACCAACTTTCGACCACTTTACAGTACACCAAATCGCACTAAAACTCTATTATACTCAAATTAATCGAACCTAAACAATCATATACCTGTCTCTAATTGATTCCAACTCACAACTATACCAAAAACAAACATAAACACCCAATTCATCATCCTCTCTATCGCGGACCTGCAACCACCCGAACTCCACCCTCTACACACTTGAAACCGAAATTAACATAGGGCTTTTCATCTTTGGGTTCATTAGAAGCTTCCTGTCAATTTAATTTGAATTCCATCAAGGTTTGCTCACCCATCGATCACAAC
>BJCN01143167.1:4548-16633 GCA_018326445.1 Flaveria brownii
GCCGAGCCGCGTAGCTATGACTTCGATTTGTTTACGATCGGCGCCGGTAGCGGCGGCGTTAGGGCTTCGCGTTTTGCGGCGAATTTTGGGGCTTCGGTGGCGGTTTGTGAGCTGCCGTTTGCTACGATTTCGTCGGAGACTACTGGATGGGGTAGGCGGAACGTAAGTTGCTAAACTTATTGTTTTTTGTTTAAATTTGGGTTAAAGTCGGTGTTGTTACAATTAGGGTGCAGGAGTAGTTGGTTTTGTTGAAAGTTTATTGAATCATTAATGCAACCTCTTTCATTTCATCATGTAATTTGGAAAATGGGAGGTTTTATATGGTTTTGATACGGAATTAGGGATATTTAAGTAGATGTAAGCTGGGACTTCCCCTTACTTGATATTGGGCTAACGATCAATTGATCAAATATGGATGCAACCTTAAAATTAGCTCTCTGATCTTTTTTTTATTATAAGTTTTGGGTGTATAGTTCTTTGATTTCATGATGGCCTTTGTATGAAAAATTTGAGGTTACAAAGTTATAAAGTTTGATTTTGTTTTGATAGTACGAAATGCAAAATAAGCAGAATAACAAAATGGGAAAATGAGTAGTTGTAATTGGCATTAACAGGAAAATGATAAAGAACAAAATGATTAATAGGGGCACACTTAACACGGAAACAATTTAAGTGGGAAACTGCATAAGCGCTAGTACGTAGTGCTGGGGAGAGAAAGAGAAGCGATTATATAATCACATAACCACCTTACGTATGACAATTACAAAATTACGTACAAGTGTGTATGTCTACTTAAAATTGATTCTTTATTGAGCATGCCTTGTAGTAAGTATCTTGAATTGATATTTAATATTTTTTAGGCCTGCCATAGAATGTAGAGGGTAGGAGGAGTAGAGAAAGACCTAGGTTGACCTGAGATGAGAAAATTAGACGAGATATGGTAGACTTGCACCTCTCTGAGCACATGATCGAGGATAGGAGTGAGTGGAGGCGCAAAATTAAAATTAAGGACTTTTAGTGGGATTTGTGGGTAGAAAGGGTAAATGTAGCCTTGTTGGGTACGTATTACCCATCTGCCCTTTATAGGTGCAACATGCCGCCTTTGTTGTATGCTTTTATGTGTCTTATACCTACGTGTTGTATGCTACATAATATGCCTGCGTGTGTTTGCTATTGTTATTGCTTTTGTTTCCGAGTCGGGGGTCTCTTTGGAAGCGGTCTCTCTAACCCCAAGGTAGAGGAAAGACTCGCCACCACCTACCCCTCCCAGACCCTACTCTTGAGTGGGATATACTGGGTATGTTTGTTTGTTTGTTTACTTATAAGACCTTCTTATAAGCAGTAGAACTTATTGAAAGAGTTAATAAGTAGCGAAATGATCACAAAAAACAATATACGATCATTATCACGAGTGAGAAAAGGTCGAGTTAAATAAATATTTGGCAAAGACTATACAACTAGATATATGCCTAACACGTAGATCCGTCCCCAATTAGTATGAAATACAGATAAGTTGTTTCTATTATGATACTGTCATAACCTATTAAAGATTATTTACTTATCGGTAATTGTTGGTTAGCAAGGTATTGACAGGTCCCTTTAGTTTATTGGGAACGAGTTCTCATAGTAAAAGAAAATAAATTGTAGTATGTTAGTACAAATTTAGCAATAATTTCATTACATTATAATAAGCACGAGATCAAGACTTTACATAAATTCCTTTCTAACTATCAATATGATTTACCTAGAATATTAATTATCATTAATGATCTTGTTTACGATGGTTATCTTTAATGATTAATTTCCAACTATACAAGATCTTTTTCCATCTTTTTCTAGTGTTATTTCAGCAAGCTTATTTTGTAGAAAAAACGATTAAAAATTGTTCCATTTTGACATATAATTAGTGTTCTTCTCTGAAGTTACTATCTCACAAATCTTGAAACTAATTTTGTGATTGCAGGTTCCACCATTGTTCACAAAATGAGATTATCTTTCTTAATTATACCGGTAATCTTCTGTTAATTTGATAATCTTGTTTTAAGTTCTAATTTCATGTTATAACTTAATAATCAACTGATATTTGCAGTCACTGATGGGGCTGCTTATTGTTTGCTTATTGGTACCATTTTGGATTTCAAGTTTCAAAGATGAAAAGGTAGTCGATTTGATGACAAATAAAGCTCATCGAGAAATACAGTTGATTGTACAAAAGGCGACGACAACATTGCTTATGATGAACTCGTCTGCAACCAACTTAGCGAGACTTGTATTCGCGTCGCTTGGTAATACAGACGTCGCGTTCTCTCACGTCGAAGCAAAGGTTTGCTTAACTTTCGCGTTATTAGAACCTGACTTGGTTTGACAAAACAGACTAGTCTGGTAACAGGTTTTTATGCATGATTTTATGCAGGTTGACAATTTTCGACATGACCTAAAACATGACGTCTAAATAATGATATTTTGGGTTGTTATATCTAATTTGTTTAATAAACAGTCGTGTTCTAGTTGACCTTCACCCACTTAATTAAACATGTCGACCCTCTAACCAGTTTAACGCATTTATCACAACCCATCAACCCGTTTAACACATTTATTACTACCCAATTACCTAATTAACACAATTACAACTTGATTACCACCCAACAACGCACTTGACACGTTTAGATAAATGCTTGAAAATGAATTGTGTTCGGGTTACACAATTTTAGCTATAACTCGGCTAGGGTTTATGTATTTGACACAAATGTGTGTTCGGCCCGTTTCTATATAAACGGATCGAATTAACATTTCTACTCTTAAGAAACAATCACTAACATATGATCTTGTTCCCTTTGATCAAAGGTGGCTCCTTTGTTGTTTGAAGCATTGTTAACGATCCCGCGAGTGTCACAGATTTCGTATATGAGAAAAGATGGCTTGTTCTATGCATTACACTTGAAATCTGATAGACAAATATTCGCTGTCTATTCAAATACCTCATTTCCTAAAGACACGAGGGCCCGACTTAGTTATCAATGGTACACTCAACGCGTTAATTATGATACCGGGCATTTACATGGAGAAGTAGTTGTGTTTCCACCTTTGGTTAATGAAACATGGTTACAACAAGCATTGAACACTACAAATGATTGTGTTTTATTTGGGGATTCATGGAACAACGACAAAACTCCGATTGTTTTGAATGTAGCCCGCGTGGATAAAACTAGTGTGATCTCACTCGGGTTTGAGCTCAAGTCATCGTTAAATGTGTTTTCTGGCGTTAAAGTGTTTGGTGGCGGTTTGTATCTTGCTACAAAAGATGGGAAGGTTGTAAGTGATGGGATCCCAAACACGAGTATTGTTCTTGAAGATAACGCAACGATTGCTTTCAAGATATTGAAAGCAAACGGAGATCTAATCACACTGCAACTTGACTATGTAACGTCGAAAGCATATGTCTTCGACATTTTGGGAACAAAATACGTCTTGTACACTTCTACACTTGACATCACTGGAGTGAAAATGGTATGATTAATGTTTCACAAATAAATTTTATTTGTCTATTAATGTTAGTTGTATAAAAAGGTAACAAACTTGGATCTGATTTTATCTGGCGTAACAAACTTTATTTACAGAAGCAAAAAAGAGTAAACTTTTAAAAGTTTGTTAATTTAACGTACTTTGATTAGATATCCATACGATCCATACTATACGTTAGCTTGTATGTATATAAATGTGGCAACAACATGAAAATCATTAATAAGGTCTATGACTTTAAGTTGGTGTTGTATTAAAGCTGTTTAATCTTTATGCAATGCACTTAGTTATCTTCTTTACAGTATTAAGGCATTTCTGCAGGTGTATGTGTTGGCATTACCTTATTATGAAGTGCAAAGCAAGATGCATCAGACTCTCATATTGGTGACGGTGCTTTCATCGCTAATGGTTGTTACCGTTGCTGTTTCTATGATGTTGGCATTGAAATCAGCAAGAAAAGAAAGGTGTTTAAGGGCTGCTCTTATCAAACAAAAGGAAGTGACACAACAGTTAGAGAGAAAAAGCAAGAATCAAAGTGTTGCATTTGAAACTGCGAGCCATGATATTCGCGCTTCATTAGCAGCGATTAGTGGTTCGGTAGAAATATCCATCAATGAGAATCATCAAGGATCTGAGTTGGCAACAGACTTAAGAATTGTTCAATCGTCTACAAAATATCTTCAGGGTAAGGATTAAGCGACGACTAGAGTTGGCAATTATGACCCATTCTTCAAATAAGAGGTTCATTTTGGTAAAAGAAATTGCAAATGGGTTTATATGGGTCCAACTAAAATGGGTTGAAATGGTAAACTAACCTGCAAATGGGTCATTTGGGTACAACTTAAATTACATGACTGGTCAATCTAAAATGGGTTGATTTGGGTCAAATCAAATTACACAATGGCCAATCTAAAATGGATTGATTTGGATTAAAAAATTTTGCATGTTCGGGTCGACCTAGATAACAACACGGATCAATCTATAATGGGTTGATTTGGGTAGATTATTTTGTAAATGGGTCATTTCACCTTAACTTACACTGCAATTCAATCTAGAATGGGTTGATCTGGATAAATTAATCTACATCGGGTCATATTGGTCAACTTAAATTATATGATGGGTCAATCTAGAGCGAGTTCATTTGGGTAAATCAATTTGCATATGGGTCATTTGGGCCAACTTAGCAATATACAATGGGTTGAGTTGGGTATATTAATTTGCAAAAAGGTCGTTTGGGTCAACGTAAACTACACAACGGGTCAATCTGGTCTACTTAACTTATACTACGGGTCAAAGATTATTATACGACAAAATCATAAAATGCCTGATTAACTATATAATTGTTTCAGGTTTACTGAACTCGATTCTTGACACAAGTAAAATAGAAGCTGGGAAGATGGAGCTAGAAGAAAAACCGTTTGACT
Organism: Flaveria brownii; assembly: GCA_018326445.1. Lineage (NCBI taxonomy): Eukaryota > Viridiplantae > Streptophyta > Magnoliopsida > Asterales > Asteraceae > Flaveria > Flaveria brownii. The sequence continues at coordinate 9,492 of BJCN01143167.1, forward strand.
TGGTCAAAGTGCTCGTGGGTGTAGTTGACTTGTTCTATCCAGTTGGTTTGAAAAAGGAAGTTGATGTGATTTTGGACCTACAAGATGATCTGTTGACCAAATTTTCACAAGTCAAAGGCGATGAACGCAGGCTTAAACAAATATTATCAAACTTATTAAGCAATGCAATCAAATTCACCTCAGAGGGTCATGTCTCAGTTCGTGTTCGAGCCCGTCCCATGAACCCAAAGTCACAGAGCTCTACAGTTGCTTCTGATCATGATCGATTTCAAAGATGGCGATCGTGTTTCTTTTACAGAAACAATGACAAATGTGGTGATCTTGAAGCTGTTAATGAAGTTAATCATGATCCTAATCATAATCTCATGGAATTTGTGTTTGAAGTTAATGATACTGGAAAGGGTATTGCAAAAGAGAAACAAGCATCAATCTTTGAAAATTATGTTCAAGTAAAAGAAACTGAACATGAATTCGAAGGCACTGGATTGGGGCTCGCGATCGTTCAATCTCTGGTAACATTTCATCCTTATATCATTTCAGTTTTTGGCGCCAAAAGATTTGATATTTAACTGTTTTATACAGGTACGGTTGATGGGTGGAGAGATAAGCATAGTTGACAAAGAACCCGGAGAAAAGGGGACATGTTTTATGTTTCATGTTGTTTTTAAAGTTTTTCGATCTGATCTACATGTGTTCAATGAAGACGAAAAGATCAACATGTCATCAGCGTCAAACAGCCCCTTTCGTAGTCCCAAACGACAAGATAATAACTCTACTACAGTTGTTCTCTTCATTAGCGGTGATGAAAGGCGTAAAGTGACACAAAAGTTTCTACGGGCTCACGGGCTTAAAGTTTTTGCAGCAAAAAATGTTGGAGAGCTTTCTGAAACTCTCAAGGAGTTTAGACAGTCTGCGAGTAAACAATGTTCTTCGGGTTCATATTTAAATTTAAGTTTTGGGTATTTGACAAGGCCCGGTAGAAGCCCAAAGGAGGTTCCTTTAAGTGCATTGGATGGGACTGATGTGTCGCAGGCCCAAATGAACAATCGGGTCGCTCTACTGGGCTTTGTTTTGCTTGTGATTGATACAACTCGGGCCAATTTTCGTGAGCTGTGTAAGGTGGTTGCTGAGTTTAGAAAAGACTCAAAGGATGCTTGTTTTAGAGTTGTTTGGTTAGGATTCAGGTGCATGCAAGCCCATGGTTTGAATGAGAAGCAACTCCCACCATCAGATGTCATCATACCAATGCCGCTTCATGGGTACCGTTTATACTCGTTGATCGACCTTTTACCAGAGTTCAGAGATAAATTCTCCGACACACCACCGCACACAAATCAGCATACACCCCGAAGACAAGTGGAAGTACAAGAAATCAGTAGGATTTCATCAGGCTGCAGGAGTCCATTGAGGGGGAAGAAAGTGTTGCTGGTAGAGGATAATTCTACCCAACAGATGATAGCCAAGAGGATCTTTGTGAAGAATGGTGTGATATTTGACACGTGTACAAATGGGAAAGAAGCGTTGACTTTCGTCGCCAAAGGGTTGACTGATCAAAAAGATCTTGGAGCTTCACATATTCTACCATATGACTATATCCTAATGGATTGCCAGGTAACTTTTTATCTTTTTCTTAAACAAAGACTTGTTTCAACTCGACCCGTTCGACCCATTACCCAACCTTTCAGACCCGATATCGCGATCTATAGTATTTTGTTAAAACTTTTATAATATATAGACATGATACATGATGAAGCTTATGATTGTATAGATGCCAGTGATGGACGGATGTGAAGCAACAAGGCGGATACGACTAATGGAGAAAGATTATGGTGTTCACATCCCCATCATAGGGTTAACTGCACACGCAGAAGGTGAAGAGTTAACCAAGTTTGTGACGGATATTGATATTCATGTTTCCAAACCATTAAACGAGCTCAAGTTGTTGAAAGTGATTGAAGATCTTCATAGTAGAGGTTAATCTTGAACTTTATATTAATTTACTTGTACATACTTTATTCTTTGTTTGGTTTTAACAAGATTTACAGCTATTTTTTGGACCTTACTACATTAATACATACTTAACGGTTTATAATCTGTTCGTAAGTTACAAGCGATTTTATGTTATGATCATCTCCTAGTTCTTAGAAGTTTGATTTCAAATCTGTGGGTTTCTTGTTTTCAAGAAAGATTCGAAGCTCGAGTTGAGCCTCTAAACCATGTGTATACTGTATTGTTTAACTTTTATAAAATATAAATGTTCAATAATGAGATTAAATATGAAAACAGAAAGACTTACTGACCATGATAAACAGATGTGAATTCATTTGTAATTTGCAATGAACAAAGAAGATTCAACCATAATAGCCACTTTTGTTGTTCTTCTTCTTCATGTCTTTTGCACCCTGCACTATTATCACATATTAGATCCTTTACAATCAACAGAAAAATCAAAAACATCTTATTTGAAATCTGCACAAATTTATATGTTGAAATTTCAAATCAACATACATGGGATTTCTGTTAGAAATGGATTCAGTTTGATTCAAATCAGCACCGTAATCAAGCAAGACTCACATAGGCATTTCATCGAGCATATGGTATGCATTGCGTATATACAATGTAGAAATTTCAAATTTCATTCAATTCAGCATCATAATCACATATTTAAACATCAATCACTGTTAAACTGAATCATTCATGATTAAATTATAAGTTATTGACAATTGCAATGGATAATCGAAAGAAACGATTTTCTTTTTTAATATCTCCTCTCATTATTAACTTACATTAGGTGGAGCCATCACATTACACCATAAACCCACCAATTAAATTTTGTCACGTTACGCTACAACATACACTCAAATTTGATGGCGGCGGTGTTACAACACCACACTATACAACACACACAAGCAACGATCATAATGGGAACAACCACGATGAGTACATGCCGTGAAGGTGAATTTTTCGGCGTGGAGGGGGGGCGGCGGTGGTGTTGCCGCCCGGTGCAAGGTCACGCCCTGCCCTCATGGCGGGAGTGCCCCACCCACACTTAATAATTTGTAATTTAACTTATCAGGATTAAAACTCTAGTTTTTTCTTAAAAATTTAATTTTTACCATTATAGTATAACATAGAAGAATGTTTATAAATTGAGACTCTTTAAAAACAATGACCTTGAATATTTGCATTTACTATAGCAAATATATCATTCCTACACGTTTTATGCGTTTTCGTGTCAAATTTTACATGGTTGTTTCACCTACGCTTGTACGATTTAGTTATAGATACAAATATAATGAGATGATTATGAAAGATCTTAAAACGTCTTTAACTATTATTTGACATGCATTTCGGGTATACGTGTAATTGTATATATATATGTCAATCAAACTACGCCCACAATACGTTAACACATTTTAATATGGATAAAGTTTATATGTGGAGCACACAAATAGTTGTCCGGTTGATAGACATACAAAGGAATTATTACTGGTCTAAATAAGAGCGTGAAAAGATTCTTAATCCATAAATACCATACCTAAATGCGATTGGTGCACTAATGTATCGAGACTCGATATGGTACTCTCGGTACATGTACTAACAAGATACACTTCAGACCCTACACACATAAACATTGGACACATGGAAAAGGACTCAAAGCTTTGATATCTTTCCGGACAAAATGATAATCGTCAACTCGTTATTTGTATTGATATCTAACGAATCCTCATAAAGACGACCATCGGTAGGTTATGTGTTCACATACGAGGACATGCAATTTTCCTTAAAGGTCCACAAAGCACACCATAATAAGAACGTAAAAAAATTACAGCAATATATGATCATGCATTTAAGAAAACTACTCCACCACATACTTTAAACATACAACTTAAAACAAATGAATAAGAACTTTACGTATTTTAGATTAAAAAATACTACATCAAATAGCAACGTTAAACAGTTGTATACTAAAAAGTAGTAAAAATACATGTTTTTTTTCCGAATAAAAAAATACACAATGCACTATTTTCTAATGTTACGTTCCCGAGTTTATTTAACGAGAGGAAAAAAATAAAACTTTTTCTTTTCCTTTTTCTTTCTGTATCTTCTTTTCTCTTTTTCCATTTCTTTCCTTTCTCTTATTTCCTTTCTCTTCTTTCCTTTTTATATTTCTCTCCATTTCTTTCGAATTGGAATAATTAATTTTTAGCCTTCATTTTTCTTTAATTTAATTTTTCTTTTTAAGTGAGCTAAAAACATAACGTTTTTACTTTCTTTCATTAAAAAACTCTGAAATACAACTACTTAATTTTTTTAATTTTTTTTTCATTAAATAAACTCTTGAACATAATAACTTTACTTGATTAATTTTCACAAGACATTATCCAATAATATCATTTTTATTTTCCGGATCATGAAGTATAATTTTAAGATCAATAAAGCATAATGTAAAATAAGATACCAATCAAGAAACGCGTTTTCAGTGAACTGAATAAAGGGCGTACCTTGTGCTGCAAAGAGCTCCTGCGTTTTCGCATGGTCTAGGGAGGATCCGTCCCATTTAAGGGAAGATGTACGCGGTCTTTCCCCCCACATTTTTATGGGGAGGCCGTTTTCACGGATCGAACCAGACCTTCGGTCCCTTAGGAACAGCTTTTACCGCTGCATCAGTCTCCATTCTCAAACCCTAAATTCGATCTCATCAAGGGTGGCAAGTATGATCAATCCGATTCAAACCCATTTCAGTAAACCCTTAAATCCATTAAAAAACCCCAACATTTCGTTCAGGTTTGATGGGCTGGAAAGAAAATCAAGTGACCCCCAAATCTTGATTCACACATGGTTGATTCTGTTGAGGGTACCAAATCTTCAGATTATCATGTCGATTGCTCAATTAGGAAGGTGATTATATCTGATTTGAATCGATTAAGTGAATCATTCTGCAAATTGAGGAAAAACGGTGGAAATTGTGAGGCCTCATGTTTGTGACACTCAAAGGTAATATCATTCTTTATATATAGTCTTGCAAGATTGTTTTTTTTATATGCAGAAAGTGATCACCTGTGTTTATGTGAAGATTGAATTTTAGGGTTTGAGTAGAGTATAATGATATCTCATTATTTAGGGGTCATTTTATGTGTAAATTCTGATGAAGATATGATTGTTAGGGGTCATTTTGCATGTTAAATATTAAGTATCTGCTAAGCACTTGAATATATAAATTATTTAGGGGTATCACTACTTCAAACAATAGAAGCACATCCAAACAACATGTCCTGCAGCATTGCCTGTTGTTACAACTCATCATCTGATTATGGTTATTCCGTATCACGTAAGTTTGGTGTTTGATTTAGAATGAGTTGATTTCATATTAGGTTAATGCAACATACATGCTGGAACTGTTAGACGAATACGACTAGTGTCTGTGGGTGATTCCATCAATGTTATGTTTGTTAACGAGTGTCATTAAAGATCCAAAAAGTGTATACGAAAGCCGAGACACATGGCTGGCCACTGGCGTATCACCAACGAGAAAGGAAACTAATGTTTAAATTTTGTGGTAAAGCATTTAATAATTCAAGTAACCGTTGGTGACTTGATGTCATATTTGGTTTTCTTACGTGAACTCTGGGGTTGTTTGCCTGTTTGGGATTGCTTAATATTACTTCTTATCTGCAGTTTGGAGAGTGTTTAGGATTGCTTATTTAAACTCCTTAATTGATCATTGCCTTTTGAGGTTAATTATCTGATTATTGTGATTTCAAGTTGCGTATGTGATAGTTTCTAGGGTTGATACTTGTGAGTGAGATAAACAGTTTTAAGTTGCTTTTATAAGCAGATGCTGCAGATAAGGAATTTTAATATTCAATCTTAAACTGCCTATTCATAAATTTCTAGTTTAATCTTTGTTTTCTGTGATTTTTTTGTTCCCCATTTTTTGGTTCATGAGGGCAGGGTAAACGTTGTGAAAAAAACGCATGCAAATGTTAAGAATTGTTAGCATTGATAGGGGCTCGTCAAGATGCAAAGGAACTGATATTTTGATACTTAACTCCACACACTGGTGGTCCCATTACAAAAACAAAATTCAGATAAGCTCAAACTGTTTAAAACCTAATTATAGTGACATGTCATGTTAAATTTAGTTTCCATATTTGGTTCAAATCAGACATAAAAGTCACCCTTTTTTTCTTTTCTAGTGCTTGATTTTTTCTTTATTTTGCAACTCTAAAGTTTTGTATCATGCATCTATTATTTCCAATTGAAATAAGTTTGTATTAGCATTTTCCAAGACCACATTGATTTTTTTAAACCAAGTTTGGTAGAAACTTCAATGAAGCCACTTTTTGTCGCTACGCTACTTTCTTCAAATTACTTTAAACTAAATTTCCCACTTATGAAACATGTTTAATGCAACCACTGCTTGGTTATTTTTTATTTTTCACTTGGATTACATGATGACAGGATGCGTAAGTAAATAAAAGTTAGAGGAAGAGATAACCAAATGTAGAGTGGTTGGGGTGAATGTTAACTAATCCATAGTTCTCTTCTTTTTAATTTCTAAAATGAAGGTAGAGATTTTCTTTACAAATTCCTCATAATCTTGTACATTTACAACTCACAATCACAACATAAGTGCCTGAATCAAAATTACCATATGCTACACAAATAACTAATTCTTTTGCTAATCTATGGTCTATCTTCTAATATTTAAAGTGTTAGAGAACTATAGATCACTTAAAAATCATATTACGGTTGAACAATTAAGTGTGGCAAATGTGGGTGGAGTGATTGCTGTATATAAAATAATGAAGCAACATTGTTGCCTCTTGACCAAAACCTTCATAATGAACACAAATGCATTGAGATTAAGCAAGTAGGCATTAGCTATACTAATTATGTTTGATTTAAAAGCATTTAGTAAGTCTATACAACAGTCAGTCCCGTGGTGCATGCTCTTTGCGGATGATATTGTCTTAATATCATAATCTAAAATGATGCTTAACGACAAGCTAGAGCAGTGGAGAGCAACGCTGGAGAACAAAGGATTAACGATAAGTCGCTCTAAGACGGAATACATGCATTGTAACTTTGGTGGTGACGAGGAAGAGGACACCCAAATCAGTATCCAGGGTATGCCG
>BJCN01143204.1:1444-14505 GCA_018326445.1 Flaveria brownii
AACATCATTTTCCTTCAATTAACAACAAAAAATCAGAATTTTGCTGAAATTTGTGTTCGAACAACAAAGAACTATTCACACCAAAATCTGATGAAAATTCAGATCTGAAGGTGTCAAATCAGTTAATTGTGATTGAATTTATGTTTCAAATGATGAAACACAACTGAAATCAACAATTAATTGAACAACTGCTATCAAAACACAAATTCAAGTGATTCACCTGTGCTCAAAAGTCATTTCAAGCATCAATCACTGAACCGAAAACTTTGATACCATTTGATAGGTTCAAATGTATCGATTTTGTGTTTGTAATTAACAATTATCAATTAACAAAGTAATCAACAGATGCAAAAATTCATTGTAGTTTCTATTGATAGTTGCAAAGGATTACAATGTACAATATAGAGAGTTCTAAGTGTTCTCTGAATCACTCTAAACGTCTACGTGCACAAAATACATATAATTTTATTTATACTAATCAAAGAAACAAAAAGAAAATATATTTACAAACAAGTCCCTATACTATTACAAAAACTAAAACTAAAAGCTAAATGCTAATCTTCTAGGGCTTCAACAATCCGAATAGATTTAATTTAAGTTGTCACCTATTTCTTGACTTAATGTCTCTAAATTACTGAAATATTTTGTTCTTAATGGATTTTAGGTCTATTTTATTACTTTTAAGATTTTACCCAAAAATTACCCGGGAAGTCCCGTTTTTAACGTTTAACTCCATTTAATCATGATTTAACCCCAAATATCATCGCATTTGATGATTTTGCCTATTATTTTTATATTAGAGTCTGGAATTCTTTTTAATATATCAATCTCCTTTATTTTTCTATTTTTGAGTGATTTTCACCTTTTTCGGATATCAAAACAAGTCCATTATGTGTCCTAGCTCCTTCTTTTTATACTTCCAGCCATATTATAAACTTAGAACATTTAAAATAATCTAAATCTACTAAAAAGAAATCAAAATTCTCAGACCTAACATGTAAACAAAACAAACAAACAAACAAACCCAGTATATCCCACTCAGACCTAACATGTATCATATATATATTGCATTTACTTGATGATTAGACCATTTGCACTTGTTTAAATCTTATAAATCATACCCAAACATCACCTATTCACTTTTGTATCTTTCAAATCAATTATTAAGGTCTTCATAAGTTGTTTTTGAGCAATTTTTGCAACTTGGTTGGGTGGGTTTCCAAACATGCACATAAATGGTGTTATTTTATGCAAAAAGAGGGTTTTCTAGGTGTTAACTTGTGTTCTAACCAAATGTTTACCAATTTCTCATGATGTATACCTTTTTTGATGTTAAGAACTCTCCAAGAACAGATTTGAGGCCGCAAGTTTCTATCACAACAAGGAATGAAGTGTTTTTGATGGTTTATCAAGGTAAAACACAAGGAAACAACTTGAGTCGGGTGTGTTGATGCTTACCCTTGGAATAAACTGTGAGTTTGAGGGATTAGAAAAGCTTGAAATGATGGTGAACCTTGAACAAGGGCTGGAGAACCTTAGTCCTATACGATTCGTGCATGATGACCCTCCAAACATTGATTTCTTGCTTGGATTGAGCTTGAATGATGATGAAATGTTGATGGTCTTCAAGATTTTTCTCAAATGTGAAGTTGTATATGTGTGATTCTGTGGTGGAGACGGAGAGAAATGAGAGAGTGGTGAGGGAGTTTGAATGGGGTCAAAGGTTGCATGTATGGGTAGTGGTGGAGAGGTTGTGTGTGGTTGTGGTTGTGTAAGTGGGAAAGAGAGGGAGGGATTGGGTGGTGGGGGTGGCCGAGATTATGGGTGTGTATGTTTTGTTTTTAGTTTTTTTTTTGTAAATTAATATAAGTAGTGTAGTTTATTTGTGTAGTGTAGTATTTTAGGTGAAAATTTCTAGTTAGGTGTTTCCAAGTTATTGATGTGCATGCATTGAATTAATTTGTCAACTATATCTGTGTACATAAAATTAATTGTTTTTAATTTAATTCTAACATTTTGACGTGTTAAGTTTTAAATTTCAAAATGTCAAATTGTATTATTCTAAGGCAAAACCTAACATAGCATCTAGGAAATTAAACACATAATAATAATAGAAAGAAATTAAATAGTAATAATAATTATATTACAGATATTAATAATAGTAGCAATAATTGTTGGAGGTCAAAGTTTAGAATGTTGACCTCGGGGTCGGTTGTTACATTCTCCCACTGTTTAGAAAATTTTGTCCCGAAATTTAGCTTCGCTTAGGTTCCTAAACAGGTGGGCTTGAAAAGGTGCGGATATTCCCGTCTCATCTAGTCTTCATGCTACCAAGTGAGTTCAGGTCCTTGATTGGTGTTCCACCTTACCTTCACTTTAGGTATACGGCTTCGCCTAAGCTTTTTGACCAGTCGATCGGTAATCTCTATGGGCTCCTCAACAAAGTTTAACTTTTTATTGATTCTGGCTTTCTTCATGGGCAACTCTAAGGTTTTGTCTACCAAGAACTTCTTTAGATTTGACAGATGAAAAGTGTCATGTATGTTTCTCAGCTCTTGTGGTAACCTCAGCTAGTATGCTACCGGGCCAATTCTTGCCAGTATTTCGATGGGTCCAAAATATATTAGGCTTAGCTTGACCTTCTTGCCAAATCTCCCAGCTCCTTTCCATGGTGTGACCTTTAAGATTACTTTATCACCTACTTTGAACTCCAGGGGCTTCCGTCACTTTTCGGCATACTTCTTTTGTCGATCCCTGGTTGTTCTTAGTCGTTTCTTGATCTTGACTATCTTGTCCGTTGTTTCCATCATGATGTCAGGTCCCATCACTTGGCTATCACCAACCACTTTCCAACTCAAAGGAGAACGGCATTTTCTACCGTATAGGGCTTCGTAAGGGGTTTCTTTAATGCTTGCGTGGTAGCTGTTGTTGTAAGAGAACTCCACTACCGGAAGGTGATTTTCCTAGCTTCCACCGAAGTCAATCACAAAAGCTCTTAACATGTATTCTAGGGTCTGAATGGTTCTTTTGCTCTACCCGTTGGTATGATGGTGATATGTGGTACTTAGATCAAGACGGGTTCCCAGAGCCTATTGGAGAGATCTCCAAAATCATGACGTGAAGCGACTATCGCGGTCTGAGATGATTGAGAGTGGTATTCCATGCCAAGTTACTACTTCATTAATGTACAGTTGAGCTAACTTTGACAAATCGTAGTCCTCTGGAATTGGTAAGAAGTGGGCTGACTTAGTAAGCCTATCTAGAATTACCCATATAACATCATGGCCACGAGACGTCCTTGGTAACTTCATGACAAAATCCATTGTGAAGTTATCCCAATTCCAATCCAAGATCTCGGGTTGTTGTAGGGTTCCTGGCGACTTCTGGTTCTCAGCTTTTACCATGGCATATGTCAGATATTTTGCCACGTAGGTGGCAATTGATCTTTTAATTCCAGGCCACCAGAATAGGGACTTTATATCTTGATACATCTTGTCGCTTCCCGGGTGAATCAAGTATTTAGACTTGTGGGCTTCATCTAGAATCACCTCTCTATGTCCTCCATTCTTTGGTACCCATGCTCTATCTTTATACTTTTATAATCCATCATTGCTTATTTCCAAACGGATTTCCATTCCTGTTAACAACTCATCAGCCAGTTTGTCCCCCCTTTAGAGCTTCCTCTTGTGCCTCTTTTAGTCTAGTGAGAAGGCTAGTGTACAAACTTCTCCTTAAGGCGTGAACGTGAATGGGCTTTTCCATTTCCTTTCTACTCAGGGCATCTGCCACTACATTTGCATTTCTTGGATGGTAGCGGATCTCACATTCATAATCGCTTAGTAATTCTACCCATTTACTTTGGCGCATGTTCAACATCTTCTGATCCAGGATGTGCTGCAGGCTTTTGTGATCGGTGTAAATAAGACACTTAGTGCCATCGAAGTAGTGTCTTAACATTTTGAGTGCAAACACCACGACACCCAACTCCAGATCGTGTGTTGTCTAATTCCTTTCGTGCTCGGTCAACAATCTAGACGCATAAGCGATCACCTTTTCCCGCTGTATTAGCACACATCAAAATCCTTGACGCGAGGCGTCATAATAGACTACAATGTCCTCAGTTCCCTCTTGTAGGGCAAGGATAGGTGTGCTGCATAGTTTTTCTATTAATAGATTAAAGGCTTCATCTTGTTCCTTTCCCCACTCATAAGCTGTATCATTCTTGGTTAAAGCAGTTAGTGGTTGTACTATTCGAGAGAAATCTTTGATAAACCTCCTATAGTAACCAGCCAAACCAAGAAATTGTCTGATCTCTATAGGAGTTTCTCAAATCTTCCAGTCCTTGATAGCCTCTATTTTTGCTCAATCCACTTGGATTCCACCTTTATTTACTATGTGCCCAAGGAACTGGATTTCGCGCATCCAAAACTTGCATTTGGAGAATTTTTCGTATAGTTGCTCGTTCTTAAGTAGTTCAAGGATTAATCAAAGATGCTTCTCATATCTTCTTTGCTTGGAGAGTAGATCAAAATATCATCAATAAACATGATCATGAACTTCTCTAGGTATGGGCGGCACACACGGTTCATGAGGTCCATGAATGCTACTGGCGTGTTAGTCAATCCAAAAGGCATGACTAGGTATTCATAGTGCCCATATCTGGTTCTAAAGTCTGTCTTCAGGATGTCATCTTCTTTTATCTGGTTCTGAAGGATGTCTGCAGGATGTCCTCTTCCTTTATAGAAATAGCTAGCTCCTTACAATTGATCGAACAAGTCGTCAATTCTGGGAAGCGCATATCGGTTCTTTGTAGTAAGTTTGTTCAATTCCTGATAGTCGATGCAGATTATCAATCTTCCATCTTTCTTCTTAACAAATAGTACTGGGGCACCCAACAGTAAAACACTTGGTCGCATTAAATCCTTATCAAGTAACTCTTGGATTTGTAGCATCAGCTCCTTCATTTCAGGCGGAGAGAGTTGATAAGGTGCTTTGGGCACAGGCGCAAAGGTAGGTACCAAATATATCTAGAATACAAATTGTCGGGTCGGAGGGAGTCCTGTTAAGTCTTCAGAAAATACTTCCAAGTACTCGGACACCACAGGTATGTCTTCAATCTTCTGTTCTCCTTTGGCACTCATCATATAGATTATGAACACTATGTGTCCTTTCTTGAGGCTCTTGGTTGCGTTTAGGTAAGATATCATGGGACACAATGGGTGGTTTCTCTCTCCATGGACTACTAACATCTCTTTGTTGGCTAAAGGTATCTTATGCAAACACTCGTCACACACAATTTCAGCCTTATTTCTATCCAACCAATCCATTCCTACCACCACGTCAACACCTCCTAATTTAATAGCGTTAAGTCTATACAAAATGAATTACCCTCTTGGACCAATTTGCAATCATTGATGATTTTGCTAGTTTCAATTATGTATTACCGTCAGCCAATTCTACGATAAGCGTATCACTTGAGGTGCATTTTGCCAAATCAATTAAAGGCCTAATCGTATTGGAAACAAAACTAGCAGTCGCTCCAGTATCAAGTAGAACGGTTGCAGGATGGTTGTTTATGAGAAACGTACCGTTAACCACATTGGGTTCCTTACGAGCACCATTTGGGTCCATCACGAATGCCCTTCCTTTGGCTTGTTGGGTCTGGCATCCTTATCTCTTGCTAGCTTGGGACAGTTATTCCTCATGTGTCCTGGATCTCCACACTCATAACATTGTTTCCCTTGTGTGTAATTACAATCCTTAATTAAATGACCAGTTCGCTTACAGCTAAAATAGGGCACTGGGTTGCACTCTCCACGATGGTGCGGTTTGCACTTGTTGCAAAGAGGATTTGTGCCGAAGTATAATCTCCAAGCCTTTCCACCCTGGTCATTACGCCTTACAACTTCTCCCGATCTCTTGCTTGAACTACCGCTACTGCCAACCCACTTCCTAGTATCAAACCACTTCCTTTTCCCATCTATCACCTTCTTATTGTCCTCGGATTTCACCTGCTCAGTCTAACCAGCTCTAACTAGGTCATCAGTCAGGCTAGTGGTGATGTCAACTATAGCTTGTAAGCTTGTTGGCCTGGAAGAACGTATCATGCCTCTAACCCTAGGGTGTAATCCCCATATGAAACGGGCTACTCCCTTGGCTTCTGCTGTTACCAGATGTGGCAAAAATCGGGACAAGGCCAGGAAATAATTGATGTACTCCGTGTAATTTGGGTCTTTCATCTCTAAACTCATAAACTCAAAATCCAGCTTCCCCAACTAGTTAATTGGGCAGTACTTGTTGCTTATTAAATCTCTAAATTTGGTCCAATTCATCTGACCGGCTGCGTTCCTTCCTCTAGGCTATATAATGATTTTCCACCAATCTAATGTGGGTCCCTTAATTGATTGGGAAGCAAACCTCACCATGTGCTCAAGCTTGCACTTAAAGATGTCTAGCACAGCCTCGATCTCATCCAGCCATCTGTAAGTCTCAATTGCACCCTCGATGCCATAGAAGTCTTTTGGTTTACAGGCCATGAACGTCTTGTAGGAACACCCATTCCTTATCTCTTCATTTTCCTCATTGTTGACTTCAGTATTCTTAGGCCCACCAGTTCCGGTTGCATTTCCCCGGTCTGCGGTAGTCTGGGCAATGATTGTGGGATGGCATTTGCAATTTGCTGGGGCACTAGATTGGCAATTATTTCATCATTTTCCTTGTTAACATTCCCTCTACGTGGGGTTCCAGATAGAGTAGGTGGTTCGTTCCTGGTGGCTCTAGCTCCCGCGTGTCGACCTCTAGCAGCTTCTCGTCTTCCAATGAGAGTTCCTCGTCGGGTCGGCATTCTGGTAGCATCATAGATAAATTCATTTAGCATCTAATATATTTTGGTTTCACGTATCCCATTTATGTCAAATTTATCCTTATTAGTCATGCTAACTAATTACATGAAGGTACAACACACATAACACGACACAAATATATAAAGATTTCTTCAACCACATGGGGTGAATCATTCATATCGCACAAATCAAATTTTCACCACATAATATTGCAATTCAAATCTAGTCACCTTGAAACATTAGCATCAATAGCAGTAATTTCTTAGATAATTCAAACATAGTGTCAACCAAACAGAATGTAATAGTGTCATAGTTTCTTAAATTGGAGGTGCCATCACACCCCATATAATAATAATAGTTTCTGAATTAGATAAATAAAATAGTTTCTTCAAATAGTCTTAAAGCCTACTGCTAGGTAATACATAATCATCACCTCAGCACTATGACTTCTTCTTCAGCCACCCAAACCCTCTTGAGCTCTTCTTCTTCTGTTCTTGCTCTAAATGTTACACACCATGTGACGCCATCATCGCCTGAAACAAGGCGGAATGGGAACTCCAAGTGGTGTGCTGGAGAGTCAGCTCGTGACGCTGGATGGTCTTCTGTATCTCACTCAAAGTACGGTCGGAAGGTCCAAAGTCACTAGCTCGATGGCTGGATTAGGAATATGGATCACCGGCGAGAACACTCGGTCGATCATACAAACTTTGCCAGGTGGCATCCAGTACTCGTCCTAGGGAAGGCGTCTAGGCGGGTCGATCATGGGAGGTGTTGATATCGGGGTCCTTGTAGGAGGAGGTGGAGGATGAGGCATCCTAAAGGAAACTGATGGTTCTGGTCTGGCACTCTTGTGTGGGCGAGTAATAACACTCGCACCCCTATCCCCAATAGGTGAAATAGGTGAATGGGTAGACGGGGCGACGTGTGGCGAGTTGGAACACCTTCGGCTCCTGACTGGCGACATCGATGATGAGTCTTCCGATGGCTGGTGTCATCAAATGTCACAGATATCCAGCCTGGATGTCCACATCTTCATAAGTATGCCTCATACTCCGTCTTGGGATTTGCCCTCCTAAGATTCCCAACGAGAGCAGTCTCGTCAATCGGGTGTGCAGGTGCCTTTCCCTTATCGGCCATGATCTTGTTATCCTCTAAAAATTATCATGAGTAATTTTGTTTCTGATAGCTCATGACAATAATAGTAAAGGTACTAGTAATAGTAATGATGACAGTAGTATCAATAAACAGTAGTATCAATAAGCAATAGTATCAACAGGCAGTAGTATCAATAAGCAGTGGTATTAACAAGCAATAATAGGCATGAAAGTTCAAGTAAAAATATTAGCTTTACACCGTGATAAGAAATTCTTAAGTCTTCTATTCCAAATTTCACACTTTAAGTTTCGCGCTAGAATTTACGTATCCGATAAATTCATGATTACGTTGATCAAGTGTAATCATCAATTTATCCAACCTACTTACCCCAACATTCACCTAAGCAAGGACAATCCAAAGGTATCAGGGTTGTAGCCCAGGGTCTACTAAGTTATTCCCGATTTCTCTACAACATGTGGCTCTGATACCAATCTCACACCCTGGGCCTAAGGAGGGTGGGATGTTACAGACTAGCAACATACATGGCAGCGGAAACAAACCATCACAAGAGCGCACAAGGAGAGAAATAAAATGGCATTACATGATTAAAGTAAAACTGGGTTGTAACAGTCTAGCCCATCATACGTAGTACAACTTCATTATAATAATCCAACTATTTTATCAACCATTATTCAAATTGTTCAAAGTGTTTCAAATTCAAGTAATGCCAAGGGTGGTCATATTTTTAGGTCATCCAAGTCCAGTTCTCCAATCTAGCGACTTCCATTAGGGATTACCTGAAACATGCTCAAAAAGGCTATGTGTTAACTAAAAAGTTGGTGAATTCAAATGCTTAAATTTGAAAAAACAAAACGACTCTTTAAAGTCCATAAGTTATATATAAATTGAAAGTATCACTGTTGTGGGGTCACAATCAACCCTGCACTCAGTCGCTGTTAGCCTTTTCTAAAGTTGTGTTTAAACCAGTTAACCCTAGGGATAACCGAGCCTCATACAGTGCACCATACCTACTGGGTGGTTCACCATCGTATCTTATAAATCATGTTAGATGACAAAAACGATCCTTCAGGATCTCAGTGGGGTACCTTTCCTATCCAGAAGGCACTGTGTATGGGGAATTCCCCAAGTAGATCTACCCATATAGGACAAGCGGTTCACACAAGAACTAATGATTGTGATACATTGAAGAGAAGGTTTAGACAATATCCACAATATACAAGTATCATACTATAGCACAATAGTAAATTTCGATTTAAACACAACATGTTTTATCCCAAATCAATAGTAAAAAGGGAACACCAGAACTCACCTTAGGTTTCAAGCAACGGGTCTTCGTGTACAGAAAATCATTCAATCCTAGCACCCTAGAATCAAGATTAAAGTAACAAGATATGTGTTCTAAGTTCATGTTGGGTGTAACTAGGTGTGTTATATGGTTAAAAGCTCAACTAGCTTTGATTTGTTAGGGTTTTGCTTCAAAGGTTTCCTTTTTAGGAAAGTTAGGGTTTTTGCATGTGAATGATATGTTATTATGATCCTTATAAATGTGTTTGCATAAAAATAAGTTTAATATTAGTTTATGGCCACTAAGTTACTAAATTT
The DNA here is from genome assembly GCA_018326445.1 of Flaveria brownii. Lineage (NCBI taxonomy): Eukaryota > Viridiplantae > Streptophyta > Magnoliopsida > Asterales > Asteraceae > Flaveria > Flaveria brownii. The sequence goes on from BJCN01143204.1 coordinate 11,005, forward strand.
TAGTTATATTTTCCGAATTTACACTTTGGTCCCTTTAGTTTCACATTTGCAAATTTTACCCCCAAAGTTGTATTCTTTCCATTTCTTGACTCAAATATGGTCCTTATTAGTTTATAAGGGTATTTATATTATTTTTAGACTCATTTTAACTTATTATTTCCAGATTTATCCTTGAGGTATTTACAAATCAAAATTCCAGTTAACGGTTACGGTAAAACTGACATTTTTGATAGTTTTTTTAATCCTTCTGTTTTCACCCAAATAAAATTTAAACATAGTTTAATGACTTATAATAAGTCTGATAAGCTGTCAAAATATTTTTTGGGCTCTCTTGACTAAAACCTCCATTTTAAAGATTTACTCGTAAAAACGCGTTTTTACCCGGAAGCAGACATCCGAATACGACTTAATTAAAGGTTTCACCTATTTCTTGATTCAATGTCCCTAAGTTACTGTAATATTTTGTTCTTAATGGATTTTAGGTCTCTTTAATTATTTTTAAGATTTTACCCAAAAATTACCCGGTTAAGTCCCGTTTTTAACGTTTAACTCCATTTAATCATGAGTTTAACCCCAAATATCATCAAATTCTACCATTTTGCCTATTATTTTTATATTTGAGCCTGAAATTCTTTTTAATATAGCAATCTCCTTTATTTTGCTATTTTTGAGTGATTTTCACCTTTTTCGGGTCTCAAAAGTCCATTATGTGTCCTAGCTCCTCATTTTCATACTTCTAGCCATATTATAAATTAGAACATTTAAAATAATCCAAAAGTACTGAAAATAAATCAAAATTCTCAGACCTAACATGTACCATATATATGTTGCATTTACATGATGATTTACACCATTTGCACTTATGTAAATCCTATAAATCATACCCAAACATCACCTAATCACTTTTGCAGCTTTCAAATCAGATTATTAAGGTATTCATAAGTTGTTTTTGAGCAGGTTTTGCAACTTGGTTGGGTGGGTTTCCAAACATGCACATAAATGGTGTTATTTTATGTAAAAAGAGGGTTTTCTAGGTGTTAACCTGTGTTCTAACCAAATGTTTACCAACTTATCATGATGTATACCTTTTGTGATATTAAGAACTCTCTAAGAACAGGTTTTTAGGAGGCAAGTTTCTGTCACAACAAGGAAAGAAGTGTTTTTGATGGTTTATCGAAGTAAAACACAAGGAAACAACTTGATTCGGGTGTGTTAATGCTTACCCTTGGAATGTACCATGAGTTTGAGGGATTAGATGAGCTCGAATTGATTGTGAACCTAAAACAACGGCTGGAGCACCTTGTTCCTACAAAGATTCGTGCTTGATGACTCTCCAAATGTTGATTTCTTTCTTGGATTGAGCTTGAATGATGATGAAATGTTGATGTTCTTCAAGATTTGGCTAAAATGTGGAGTTGTATGTCTGTTTCGGTGGTGGAGGCCGAGAGAAATAAGATAATGGTGAGGTAGTTTGAATGGGGTCAAAGGTTGCATGTATTGGTAGTGGTGGAGAGGTTGTGTGTGGTTGTGGTTGTGTAAGTGAGAAAGAGAGGGAGGGATTGGGTGGTGAGGGGGCGCCAGAGGTTATGGGTGTGTGTGTTTTGTTTTTAGATTTTTTTGTAAATTATTATAAGTAGTGTAGTTTTGTTGTGTAGTGTAGTATTATAGATTATAGTTTCTAGTTAGGTGTTTTCATGTGTTTTGATGTGTATGTATTGAATTAATTCGTGAACTATATGTGTGTATGCAAAATTAATTGTTTTCCATTTAATTCTAACATTTTTACATGTTAAGTTTTGAATTTCAGAACGTTAAATTATATTATTCTAAGGCAAAACCTAACGTAGCATCTAGGATATTAAACACATAATAATAATCATAGAAAGAAATCAAACAGTAATAATAACTATATTACAGATATTAATAACAGTAGCAATAAATGTTGGAGGTCAAAGTTCAGAATGTTGACCTCGGGTCGGTTGTTACATTTTCAGATGTTGTTCAAATGAGTTCCCAAAGATTGAGAAGTCATCCATAAAAACTTTCTTGAGTGTTCGATCATGTCGTGTAAGACTGCTACCATGCATCTTTGAAATGTAGTAGGGGAATTACACAATCCAAAAGGCATTCGCCAATAAGAAAATGTGCAATTTGGAAAGGTGAATGTCTTTTTCTCTTGATCTTCGGGAGCGATAAGAATTTGGAAATAACCTGAGAAACCATCGAGGAATAAATAGAACATTTTTTCAGATAGTCTCTCAGGCATTTGGTCGATGAAAGGCAGAGGGAAATGATCTTTCCTTGTGACATCATTGAGTTTGCGATAGTCAAGGCAAATTCTACATCCGATAGCCGTACGAGTTTCAATAAGCTCATTCTTCTTGTTAGTTACAACAGTCATTCCTCCTTTCTATGGAACAACTTGGACAGGACTGACCCAAGGCGAATAAAAAATATGGTAAATCAAACTAACATCTAGTAGTTTGATTACTTCTTTCTTCACCACCTCTTGCATGCTTGGATTTAAACATCTTTGAGGTTGAGAGATTTGATGTTCTCCTCTATCAGTATTTTGTGAGTGCAAAATACTGGATTGATACCCTCGATATCCATGATTTTCCATGCAGTTGCTTGCTTATGTGCCATAAGCACATTGAGCAAATTGTTCTTCTCTTGATTTGATAAGGCGGATGAGATTATGATAGGAAATTAAGATGTGTTTTCAAGAAAGGCATATTCAAGATAAGACAAAAGTTCTTACCGGAGGGTCTTTAATTGAAGGTTTGGCTTTAGGTTCAAGTTCTTGTTCGATGATCTCAAATGCTTCTTGTTAAGATGATGTTTGGGCCTCTACTAGTTGAGTGTTGCAAGCTTTATACTGATGAGTTTTCGTTAAATGACAGCTTATGATCAAATCAGAACTATCAATGTAATAGAGTGAGTCATCATGATGTTGAGGATGTTTCATGGATTGTCCTATGTCGAATGTTACTTCCTCCTCATCAACTTGGAGCTTGAGTTTGCCGGTGCAAATATCGATGAAGGCTCGAGCAGTTGCTAAGAAAGGTCGACCTGGGATAAGAGGAACATTCTTATCCTCATCCATGTCAACAATCTCAAAATCAATGGGAAATGTGAATTTTTTGATTTGAAATAAGAGATTTTCAACGATGCCCCTCGGATATTTAACAAAACAGTCAGCTAACCGGATGCTCATACGGGTAGGTCTAGGTTAACCTAAGTTTAGCCATTCAAAAAGCGCATAAGGCATAAGGTTAATGCTAGCACCTAAATCAGTTAACGCGTTGCTAACAAAAAGATTTTCTATTAGGAAAGGTATGGTAAAGCTCCCTGAATCACTCATCTTTTGAGGTAGTTTTTTTGAAGAGCTATAGGGCATTCCTGTAAGGCCCTGTTCCCGGGCACCTCACAGCTGGTCGTCATCACACATAAAACATATATTTGATACAAACTAAATAACATGACGCAGCGGAATTTATA
>BJCN01143244.1:0-16448 GCA_018326445.1 Flaveria brownii
ATTTAGAATCAAATGCTACACTATGGATTCAACTTCCTAGAGAATCCCATCCACATAGGCAACAACAGGGCTATCTCTATTACAGAGAATCTCGTGTAGTACTCAAAGACAAAGCACATCAGTATTAGGTATCATTTGATAAGAGATAATTTTGAAAAGGGATTGATAAAACTACTCAAAGTTAACACAAATGAATAATATGCTGATCTGTTCACAAAAGCTTTTGATCAACAGAGATTTAAGTATCTTGTATCACCTATTGGGATGATTAACCTTGAGTAGATTTTCTTAAATTAATTTCAAGATTATCTTTTAATTATGTGTGTCTTAAGTTGTTTATATCATCACTTATATAAGTCTAGTTTACCTTGGGAGAAAAATTTTCAAATGATATTTCTCAAAATTTTGAGAATTAAAGATATATTTTCTTTCGAAAGACATTAAGTTGATATCAGAAGAAAATTGTGTCCTCAAAACTAATAACTACTTACTAAGAAACTTACCTTCGGAAGAAGTTCTAATATATCTTCCGAATATGCTTCTAAGTACTTATATGTTTTGAAGGACAAATTTCTTTCGAAAGCAATCCAGTCTCGGAAGCTTTATTGATCATTTGAATAAAACTTTTGAAGTTTAATATCTTCTAAAACCAAATATATCTCGAAATAAAAGTACTAATATTTTTCTTTCAAAGCTATTCTTATCAAGCTAAGGAATATCTTCCAAAGTCAAATTGGCTTCAGAAGTTTCACAAAACTTCTGAAAACAAATTACCTTTGAAAGATTTTCTACTTCCAAGATAACTGACTTTTTGAGTATGTTTTCAAGTGGGTCTGACATCCTGATTTCAAAGGGTTTATCCTTTTGCATTAACATTGCCTCAAATTATACCATATAAATATCCTTACAACGATTCCCCCTCTTTCTTCTTCCTCTTTATCTGCAAAAGTTTTAACCCTAAATTCAGCCACAAACCCTCTTTGTCCTTAGCTTTCTTCATTCCAAAGTTTTCTCAAATGGACACCCTTGAACCCCGTAATCAAGTAGATTTTTCCATGCACCTTCATAGGCAACATTATCAAGTTGCTCTGTTATTGTCTAAGAAAGATTGGTTTCTTAGACGTTTGCCACTTTCTTACTCAATCTTTCTACCACACCGCACTTACTATCGATTCTCCACTTTATGAAGAATAACTCCTTGAGCTCTACAAGACTTGCCAAGAGGTGATCATAGACGGTGATAAGGTACTATCTGCCACAGTGCAGTTGAATATAGTTTTCATCACCCCAGCCACAAACAACACTTATCTAAGGATGGGTGATGAAGAAGGCGAGCTGTCTTTTCCCAAATCTACTGTAATTGATTTATTCAAGCAGATGGGCTATGAAAGGGACTTCACAATCAGAACCTTTAAAAAGGGTAAGGTCTACTACCAGTGATGAAGATGGGCTATGAAGGCGAGCTGTCTTTTCCCAAATCTACTGTAAATGAGTTATTCAAGCAGATAGGCTATGAAGGCCCCCAAATCTACTGTAAATAAGTCACTTTATACTACATCCTACAGTTGGCCATACTTTAAAGGCAAGCTGGACACTAATCTAGACAACAAGATCAATGTAAAGTCAAAAGGCAAATTGTCTTTGACAAGTGAGTATGACATGCCATAGCTCACATCCTATTTTATTATAAAAAGGATAAAACTACAAGATTGGAAAGTTATAAACATGGATATCATAATGTACAGTTGACAAAAGTATGGAGATAATCACCAACTTGTATAAGTTACTGAGTCTTCAGAGCTGGTAGTGAAAAGTTGTTTTGCTTTTGTCAAACTTGTGTTAGGGACACATGTCTTCTAAGTCTTCAGAAGAAACCGGTCTTCATGCTTCGAAAGACTTCACTTTTGGCTTTGGAAGATTTCCGTCTTTGGCTTCAGAAGATTTGTAACATAGTAAATTTTCTTTGTACATGGTCAAATCTTTCGAAGTAACTTCCTCGTACTTTAAAAGCATGCTGAGAGATCTTTGGTTAGCATCAACCTCTATGATAACTCTTACAAACTCTCCCTAGGCTGATGCTACCAAAACTTGAAGATTACTATTAGTCTTGATTCTTCACTTGTATATAGCCATCACCAGAATCAGATCCATTCCTATCTTCATTAGTTGGTCTGGATTCTTCAGGCTGTCATAGTATCTCTTGATGTTTAAGAGATCATGAGCATGGGGGTCAAGTATGTTCTGCAAGAAGAATACTTGTGGATCTCCTTGATCTCTTATGACATACCATCAGTACGGGTATGGAAAGTATACCCAAGACAAGATGGGTCTCTCAGCAGCTAGGGGCTCTTCTTGTAGTGGATTTGGTTGAGCATCCTCTTTTGGTTCACCATTAAGACGTTTTGACTCATTCTAAGGTGCAAAGATGGATGCTTTTGACTTCTTCTTCTTTGACTTTAAGTCTCTTCTAATGGCCATCCTCTTCCTCTCTCTATACTTCAACTAAAAGGGTTGTTTTTGATCATCTTGTGTTCCTTCTTTATTCTTCTAAGTTTAATCCTTCCCCTTCATAGCTTTAGAAGAAGGTTCAGGACCTACTGTGGGTTAGAAGATGAAGCTGGTTATGGATCAGGACTAGGTCCAGGTTGTGTTATTTGTTGGGGTTCAACCTTAACCTCATCTTTAGGTGCAGCTTGACTTTGTGTAGAATGCAAGTCTTGACGTTCACCCCTCTTGATCTTTTGCTTGATCACCTTTATGTGCTCATCCATTATGGATAGAGACATTGGACCAAGCCTTTACCACATAACCCATACAACTTTTAGAAGCTCATCATCTTTTGTTTGTCCTCAGACTTCTTCTTGTTAGCTTTAATGGTGGCCCTTGATCTTTGACCTTCCTCCCTCATATTTCTTTTAGCATTTTTTTGCAGGACCATTTAAGGGTGGTTAATACAATCAGTTTCACAATAAGGAGAGAGTTAGAACATTTAACAAATCAAATAGGGAGCCGAGTTTGAGTTAATGATACTATGAACACAAGTGAGTATGAGACAGGACAAAGAACAAGAACAAGATATGTATGGTTTTCAAGAATGGTGTATATTGCTCCCAAGTTCTATTACAAGTGTTACAAAGCATAAAGATAAATATAAGAACTTGAGATACTTTATACTACATCCTACAGTCAGCTATACTTTGAAAGCCATCTCGAAACACTGATCTAGACAATAAGATCAATGTACAGTCAAAAGGCAGATTGCCTTTTGACTTGTGACTATGACATGCCATTGCTCACATACTAATATATTATAAAAAGGATAAAAAGTACAAAGTAGAAAGTTACAGACCAATGACGTCATCTATAGTTTATAAAAGCATGGACCTTTTCACCAGCTTATATAAGTTGGTGAGTCTTCAGGGTGGTAGTGGAAAATTGTTCAGCTTTTGTCAAAAAGTGATCAGAGAAAGCATGTCTTCTCTGTCTTCAGAATAAATCAGTCTTTGGCTTCGGAAGACTTTGTCTCTAAGGCGAAAGACTTCATCTTTGTTTCAAAAGATTTGATTTTTAGGTTCGGAAGATTTTACACTCAGCTTATTTTCTCTGAGTTGTGCAAAACTTCCAAAGTATCTTTACTCTGCACTTCATGCATGCTGAGAGCTCTTTGGTTGCTTTGGTTGCATCAGCCTTTAAGTGTAAACCTTACAAACTCCCCCTATGTTGATGCTACCAAAATAAATGAGCTTACTTAGATATTAATAGTCCTTAATAGGATCAAGACTATTCGTTTCTTCTTCATTTGGTTAGGATCCCTCAGACTCCTCATGTCATAGAGATCATGAAGAGGAATATCAAGCATGTCTTGCCAAAAATAGACATCTTGACCTCCTTGATCTCTGATGACATGCCATCTATATGGATTTACATAAAAAGTTCAGGATAGGATGGGTCTTTGAGCTACAAGAGGCTCTACATGTGTTGGACTTGGTTGAGCAGTTTCTTCTTGAGCTACCTCAAGATGCTTTGACTCATCCTAAGGTGTAGAGGTGGATTCCTTAGACTTCTTCCTCTTTATGGCCATCCTTTTCTTTTTCTTTAAAGATTTCAACTGAGGAGACTGTCCTTCAGCACAAGGTTGTTCTTGTGTGTCTTTCTTAGTTGGATCCTCTTCCCTCACAGGTTTAAAAGGAAAGGGATCAAGACCCTACTATGGATCAAAAGATAAAGTTGGATGTGGTCCAGCACAAGGTCCAGGTTGTGTTGTCTCTTAGGGTTTAACTTTGACCTCAACTTCAGGTGGAGCTTGACTTGGTGGAGAATGCAAGTCAAAAAACTCCCCCTTTTTAATCTTCTGCTTGATCACCCTGATGTACTCATCCATGGTTGATAAAGACATTGGACCAAGCCGCCTTTCGGAGAATCCATACAGCTTCAAGAAGCTCATCATCCTCTGCCTATCAGTAGACTTCTTTTGGCTCTTTTGGATGATAAGGTCTTGACTTTGCAGCTTCTTCCCTTATCTTCCTCTTAGCAGGTTTTTGTTCTTTTATCACTTGTTGCTCAAGATGCTTGAGGTACTCAAATTCTATATATTCATAGGACAAGGGAGAAGTGCAAATGCCTGATATAGGCAGGTGGCACTCAGGTAGGTGAGCATGTTTTGTTTGTCTGCTTTCTTATGTACCTGAGGTTGTTGCTCAGTTGCCACAACCTCTGTCTCAGGGCTTTCTTGAACTGGGGAGAAGGTAGGAGCATGTTTGTAGAGTCTTTTCTTCCTCCTTTCATCCTTGATCTTGAGGAGAAATTCTGCATCCTCTGCCTCCTTCCTCTCCTTTGACAACTCAGTGTTAGCTATTTCATTTAGCTCTTCTAAGGGAAAAGAGATGAGTTTATCAATATTGTAGTTCCCGGTCTCTAAATAGTTCAATCTGGCTACCCTTAACTCATCATCTTGAGTACTAGGCCTAGGGGCAGCCCTGATTGTAACTTCCATGAAGCTTAGGGGCCTACTTGAACTCTCTCCCCTTAGCTTCCTCTTCCTCTCTCTCCTCCTCCTCCTCAATCTCCTCACGAGTCAATTTCCTTTTCGTTTTGTCACTTAAAGGCCTTGGTGACTCAGGGTGGAGATAGCTTTGGCATTCATTGCTTGTTTCAGCACTTAAGCACTGGACAGAGAGAAGTCGCAAAGCACCTTCACCAGTTGGTGCCTCACTGAGGGTAGAGGATGTTGAAGTAGTTCCCGTAACAATGTTCACATGGTCTATCATTTGGCCTTAAGTCAAGGTTTCCCCTTTGAAGCTAATCTTAGGGTCCACCTCAATATCCAGTTTACCAATGACATTGCCTATTTGCCTTTATCTTCTTCTAAGTCTAAACTCTTCAACAATCTATGTTGTATGGTATCCTTAGTGGATAACAAATGGAGATAACATGCAAAATCCATCTTGCAATTCCAACAATCAGCAGAGTTTAGCCCTTCATGTGGTTAAAAGGGATTGCAGAGAACCACATCATCATTTCCTATGCTACCCTGAAAACTCACAAAAGGGTCCTGTCATCACCTTCCTAGAGACACTAAGGGAGAGCAACATCGAAGGAAACACATTCCAAGAGACAAGCTCTTGTCAAGCCTTTATGTGTGCTGATGAACGCAGTGGCAACTTTCTCTTCACTCTTAAAGACTTTGACTGTATCCATCCAGATGATCTGCAGTACATGGAGATAGTCCAGCAAATGGCTCTTCTCACTCACAGGGCCAAGAAGTTCTACAATACGACAGGCAGGAAGTTACCTAGCAATACAACCAGTGGAAAGGTTATATTGGATAAAAGCAAGGTGAAGTGTTACAACTGTAACCAAATAGGACACTTTGCTAGAGAGTGCAAGGCACCAAGGACAAAGGGTGCCCAAGAACAAACCAGACCAAACTACACTGATGGAGCTTCACAGATTGAGAAGCTCAAGCAGTAAGCTGCAGTTACTATTGAAGAAGGAGGCTTTGACTGGAGCTTTCAGGTTGAAGATGCATCTCCAAACCAAGCACTGATAGTTGATCATGAAGAAGTGAAGGCATTGGAACATGTTTGTACTCCTAATGTATTGCCAAAGTTAATAGACACATGTACCATTACTTGGAAATGAGATCTAACCTTAAGTCCTTAAACATCTTAAAAGCTTTTTTTAAAAGAGCTGAAAATGATTATAAACTTACGATAGAAGATCTAGAGAAAACCATTTCAACTCTTAATCATGAACATACCAACTACAGGACTCAAATCAAAGAGACATTCAAGAACATAATATCCTCATCCTTGCATGCAAAAGTTTGCTATCAGAATAAGTAGGGACTGGGATCTACTAAGATAGCTCCTCCAAACACTCTACTATACGTAAGATCTCCAAGGTGTAGAACTTGTCAAATTAAGCTTCCTTCATAGACCCTATTCAAGAAGAGGATGAAGATGAAGGGGAGATAGTGAAGGATGGATCTGAGGTGAGTGAAGAAGATCATCCTAAGAAGGGTCACTATTCTCCTAAGGAGAGGAAAGAATCAGGGATGATCAAATCCAAAAGGAAGAACTTGATCAGAGCAGCCAAGAGAAGATCAAAGAAGGCTCAAGAGATCAAGGCCACCTTCAACTCCAAGCAGAAACAAGTCTTTATCTCTGTAGGATTTGAAGTGGTGAATTCTGAATACATAACTATGGACTCTTGTACTAGGATTGTAGTTCATGTCCAACTCGTCCATATGAACAAAGAAGGCTAATTAGCTATGCACCACTGCTTCATAGCCTGAACCATCCAGTTCCAAGAGCAAGCCTCACCATAAGAAGCATGTTGCATCATCTGTGAGAATGAAGATGGAAATGGAAAGTGATCAAGCTCAGCTTTCTACTCAAAAGAAAACTCTTAGAAGGAAGCCAGTTGATTGCATCCTGTGTGGTAGGACTATCTTGCCAAGGATTGCATCTACAATCCCAACAGTACTATTACATGATCAAGAAGAAAACTTATAAGAAGAAGAAGATAGATTCAAAAGGAAAATCTTTTCCTTGTGGAAGCTCCAAAGTGAAGAAGAAGACAAGTGAGAACTTGCCTTCGGAAAAAATTTTCATCTCAGAAGAAAGGAATGCTTCCGAATTGAAGTCTGCTGTAGTAGATGCAAACTTTTGTGAAGGTCTAGTCTCCAAACTTCCAAAGTCGTCAAAACTTTTGAAGTGTTGAAAGTCAAGTCTAATCTTCCAAAGATGGTGTGGAAGATAAAGAATGACCATGTGACTGAAAGTTCTTTATCAACAACAATAAATGATCCTCAAAGCCTAAGTATAGGATCAATCACTATTGCATTTTCTTCAGTTCACTTTGACAAGCACAAGACCAACAAGGCTTGGGTTTCCAAGTGTAACTAACCATCTCTTTTTATGTAGAAACAACTAAAGACTAGAAGAAATGTGTGGATTATTGATAGTGGTTGTTCCAGGCACACGGCAAGCAAGGGCTCTTTGCTTCAAAACTTTGAAAAAATTGATGGAGGGCCAGTTGCTTTTGGTGGAGATTCAGGTGGTTACATTACTAGAAGGGGCACGGTCATAAATGGTAAGCTCAATATTAAGAAGGAAAACTTTGTCATGGAGATTGGGTACAATCTACTGAGTGTATCCTAATTTTGTTATTAGAGACACAACATGCTCTTCACTGAGCATGAGTGCATTGTTCTCAAGCCCGCGGTGGTCATTCGTCAAGAGCATATCCTGCTCAGATCCTCTAGGAAAGGGATCACGTACAAGAGGGATTTGACAGAATCATCCCCTTCAGGAGAAGTTTCTTGCTTTCTATCTAAAGCAACTAGTGATGAGTCTTTCCTTTGGCATAAAAGAATGTGCCAAGTAAACTTTAAGCACATGATGAATTAATTAAGAATAATTTTTGTAACTAGAATGCCAAAGAAAGAGTTTATATGGGATGATTATTGTGTTGCATGCCTGAAAGGGAAGCAACACAAGGTGTCTCACAAGCCAAAGGTAAAGAACTCACTCACTACACCCTTACATTTATTACACATGGATCTCTTTGGCCCCAACAGTGTAATGAGTCTAGGACGGACCTCATATTCTTTAGTGGTCACAGATAATTCATAAAATTCATTTAGGTCTTCTTCCTAAGAACTAAGGATGAGACTTTTAAGATCTTGAAGAACTTGATTCTGAAAATTGAAAATTAATATGATCATAAGGTCAAGACCATAAGATATGATCAAGGAACTGAATTCAAGAACCAAATCCTAGACATATTTTGTGATGAAAAGGGTATTACAAGATAATATAGTGCTCCCAGGATTCCTCACCAAAATGGTGTTGCTAAGAGGAGAAATAGGACACTTATTGAAGCTGCAAGAACCATGTTGTTTGACTCTAAACTGCCCATCACCTTCTGGGCAGAGGTAGTCAACACTGTCTGCTATGTGCAAAAGAGAGTATTAATAGTTAAGACTCATGGTAAGACTCCTTAGATTATTTGACTCATCACCTTCTGGGCACAAAAGAAGACCTTTCATTGGTTTCCTCAGATTATTTGGATGTCCTTGCGCCATCTTGAATACCAAAGATCAAGTAGCCAAATTTGCTGAGAAATCAGATGCTGGACACTTCATTGGATACTCTTCTCAAGCTAAGGCTTATAGAGTATTCAATCTCAGAACTAGAGTAGTTGAAGTGTCATCCAATATGCCTTTTACTGAGCACACTCCCTATATGGAAGGTTCTAGTCCCGATTGGCTATTTGACCTTGATTTAGTTACTAACTGTTTTAACAAATTTTATGAGAATGTTTTAGGATCTACATGTAAATTATTAACAGGAGATCCTGACCTAATATTTGAGAAGAGATGGAGTTCCTATCAACACAACCATGACAATTTCAACTGATACATTTGAGGTGCCTACAAATTCTAGCTCAGAGGTAAAGAACTCAAATAAAGGAACTTCAAATGTAGGAGGAAATGGTGGTGGTGACAGTAATCAAGAATTTCTTGATGCTGCTAACCACTCCATGGAAGCCAGCATCAATGATGTCACACACTCATTAGATCAAGTTTCTCTTGATAAGTGTGCTGATGTTGTGGGTGATAATCTATTACCAGATCTAAATTTCACAAATTTGGATCTATCCAATCAACTTGTTGTGATTTCTTAACTTAGAATCCACAAGTCGCACCCTACCACAAAGATCACTGGAAATGTTTACACAATGGTAAGAACAAGAGGACAAACCCATGACAAAAATGTTTGTATATACTATTGTTTCTTGTCCTAGATAGAGAAAAATAAAGTTGATGAGTCTTTAAAGGATGATAGTTAGATTGAAGCAATGCAGGAGGGGCTGCTTCAATTCAAAAAGGCAAAATCTTTGGAACTTATGTCCTCTTCCTCAAGGGAAGACTACCATGGGAACCAAATGGGTGATTAAGAACAAGAAGGATGATAAAGGACTTTCCATCAAGAATAAGGCTGGACTACTTGTTCAAGGGTACACAAAGAAGAGGGGATAGACTGCACAGATGTTTTTTCTCCAGTGACAAGACTTGAAGCTGCTAGGATACTCTTTGCTTATGCTGCATCCAAGGATTTCAAGGTTAACAACTTGATGTCAAGTGTGCTTTTCTATATAGGGTGATTGATGAGGAGGTGTATGTCAAACAACCACCTGGCTTTGCAGACCTAGATCATCCTAATTATGTCTGCAAGCTCGATAAAGCTCTTTATGGGATGCACTAAGCTCCAAGAAAGCGGTATGAGACACTATCTCAGTATCTCTATCAGCATGGCTACAAGAGAGGTATTGTAGATGGAACACTCTTTATGAAAGGAATAGGGAAAGACTTGATGCTAGTTCAAGTTGACATTATCTTTAGGTCACCTAATCTAAAGTTCTACAAAGATGTTAAGAAGCTGATAAAGAATAGATTTGAAATGAGTGCCATGGGGGAACTCAATTTCTTTCTTGAAATTCAAGTAAAAAGGTTGATAATGACATCCTCATAAGTCAGTCAAAGCATGTACAAAGATACTTACAAGATTCAACATGATTGAATGTAAGATTGCAAAGACACCCGTAGCAAGAAACCACTCCCATAGACCTAATCTTGAGGGAGAGTGTGTGGATGAATATCTCTATAAAGCTATGATTGGGCCATTATGTACCTCACAGCCAACAAGCCTAATATCATGTTTGCCATATGCATTTGTGCATGATATCAAGCCAACCCCAAGATGTCAGACCTAGTTACGGTCAAGAGGATTCTTAGATATCTCAAAGATTCTCCTAAACTAGACCTTTGGTATCCAAACAATTCTAACTTCAATTTGTATGCTTATACAGATAGTGACTATGGTGGAGGCAATATGACTGCAAAGTCTACATCTGGGTGATGTCAATTCTTTGGTGGAAGGATAGTCTCATGGCAATGCAAGAAAGAATCCTGTGTGTCTGCATAAACTGCTGAAGCTGAATACAATGTTGCTGCTAGCTGTTGTGCTCAAGTGCTTTGAATTCAAGATCAGATGTTGGAATATGGATTCAGCTTCAAAGAGACTCCAATCCACATAGACAACAACAATGCTATCTCTATCACAGAGAATCCTGTGTAGCACTCAAGGACAAAACACATCAATATAAGGTATCGTTTGATTAGAGAATTTTGAAAAAGGATTAAAAAATTAGTCAAAGTTAAAACAAATGAACAATATGCTGACCTTTTCACAAAGGCTTTTGATGAACAGAGATTTAAATAACTTGTATCAGATATTGGATGATTAACTTTAAGTAGATTTTCTTAAATTTAACTCAAGACTATTTCTAAAATATATGTGTCCTAAGTTGTCTATATTATCACCTACATATGCCCAGTTTACTTTGGAAGAAAATATTTCAAATGATGTTCCTTAGAATTTTGGAAATTTTAGACATATTTCCTCTCGGAAGACATTAAAATGTCTTCAAAACCACATTATGCCTTCAAACCTATTAACTACATATAGGATATTTACCTTTGAAAAAATTTCTGATATGTATTATGAAGCTTAAATATGTTTCTAAGTACTTATATGTTTTTGGAGGATAATTTTCTTCCGAAAGCAATTCAGCCTCGGAAGATTTATTCTCTTATAAATAAAACATCTTAGTTTTATTCTCTTCCGAAACCAAATATGTCTCAGAAATGAAAATACTCTAAGTACTTTTCTTCTGAAAAAAATCCACAAATCTCAGTAATATCGACTTAATTCAAAATTGGCTTCGGAAGTTTTTATAAAACTTCTGAAGACAAACTACATTCGGAAGATTTTCGACTTCCAAGAAAACTACCTTTTTGGGCACTTTTTTAAAGGTGGGACCGACATCCGGATTTCAAAGTTTATCCTTTCGCATTAACTTTGTCTCAAATCCATTTTATTTGTATATACACTCAATGGTTCCCCCTCTTTCACTTTCCTCTTCATCTGCAAAATTCTCTAACCTAAATTAAACCACAAACCACCTTTGTTCTTACCTTTCTTCACCACAAAACTACTCACAAATGGCCAACCTTGATCGTAGAAACCAACCATATTTTTCCATGCATTTGCACATGCAACACAATCAGGTTGTTCAGTAGAACTCTGAGAAAGATCCTGGTATCTCAGAGGTTTATTGATTCCTGACTCTATCTAACTACTTCACCTCCCTTACCATAGATCCTCCGCTTTATGAAGATCAACTATTGGAGTTCTGAAGAGCCTGTGAAGAGGTCACTATGGATGGGAAGAAGACACTGTCTGCCACAGTGAAGGGAAGGACAATTTTCATCACTCCAGCCTCCATTAACACTCATCCAAGGCTAGATGATATACAAGGCGATTTCTTCTTCCCCAAGTCTACTGTCAACCAGTTCCTTCAGGCAAATGGGCTATGAAGGTGATTACTCTCTAAGAACCTTTAGAAGAGCGAAGGTCTCCTCCAAGTGGAAGTACTTCCACCATGTAGTCATTCATTGTCTATCTAACAAACATGGAGGATGGGACCAATTTGCTAAAGACCTTTCTTACATAGTTAATCGTATGGTTCAGGGGGTCAAGTTCAGGTACTCTCAGTTTGTATATATAAATTTACTTGCTAACTTGGACTCCTTAGAATATTATATATTCCCTAGATATATCCAACACATTCTTAACTATGAACTGGACTCTCAGTTAAAGGGAACATGTAATATTCTAAAAATAGGACAGATGAAGCCTGGAATCTTCAAGACAATAAGAAAGCCTATGGTGGGCTTCTCAGTGGTAGAAACAACCCTTATCTTAAAAATGTTAGAGTTCATTGCTCAAGGTGACAACCTAGCAGCACCGGCTAGTATTGAACCCACACCTTCTACTTCTCAACCACCCAAATAGCCTCAAGTAACCATCACCTATACAAGAAAATCCAAACACACCCCTACACAAGCTACTCAGCTTGTGCAGGCCCCATATCCTCATCCATACAGGAAGAAGTGGACACCAGAGCTCCCACTTCCCCTAAGGAGCAAACCACTCCCATCTTTTTAAGGATCAGTGTTAAGATTCCTCATGCTCAGCCTGATGACCTCACAACCCCAACATCCTTAAGCCTTCAGTCAGAGTCTCAAAACTCTAGTGAACAACCTTTAGGGGAAAGCTACCATCCCCAGCCTCTAGACGTCAACCAATCCATACCCAACCAAAAATTGTATTATGATGAAGTCATAGGATTCAGTGAGTACCATGAGTCTCTCTTCTCTACCCTTTCTTAAGGAGAGATGAGTGCTCTTGAATCACCCATGTCTAGCACACATCATCCACCCCCTACTGAGGTGGATATCCCTGAACATGTTTAGGATGTTCATATGGAAGAGTCTCTCACTTCAGCAAGTGATTACATTCTTAAGACCTCAACCATGGCAACCCAGCCCATTGACACTTCCCTTGAAGTTGTCATGGTGCAGGGGAAATCCAGCAGCCAAGAACATAGTGTTGGTGAGGAGGAAGAAGACTTTGGTCCTTTTCTCTCATCCCCCATGATTCTTCTGATGAAGATGAGGGGAGTCTAAAACTAAAGGTGAAAAAACTGACTAAAACCTGCATCTATTTAGTCTTAAAGGTTAGTCACCTGGAATCTCAGGTGACTACCTTACAAAAGAGGGTCAATGACCAACAACTTGAGATCACCGATCTTAAGGCAAGTTAGCTGAGAGATCACTTAGAAGGACTCCACCAGGTTCAAAAGAACCTGTGGATGTGGTGGACCTAACCTCCAGCTCAGCTACGCAAGAAGGTGATACTACCAAAAGGGGGGGAAAGTCCTAGCAATCATAAAACTTAGGAGTTCTTCTCAGAGTATGGACATTGAAGATTCACCACCCTCACTTCTAATTGTCCATACTCAGCAACCTCCTCAAGTTTATATTGATGTGTACTCATTCATACAAAGTTTGATTGAGGAGGGTGTACTAAGGGCTATGCCTACCCCAGGCCATGATACTGAGAATGAAATATTAGGGTGGAGGTATGATGCTTACAGGGGAGCCTTGATACTGCATAGACTTCAAGGACATCAAGAGGTCTTTAATTTTCAGACCATGAAGTACTATGGCAGTCTTCGGCAAGAGGTCTTTAATTTTCATCTAGTCCACAAAGTAAGGGTCTTGAGGTTTTTAGTCCTCTTAATGACCACACAATAATATGTATATTGTTTGGGAAGAGATTCCTTAAAATGTCCCTGTTCTCAAGAGTTACTCCAACATTCATTAGAGTATCCATAATCTCAACATACCTGAAGTATTGTTGAGTCATGGTTTCACCTATCTTGTAGGTGAAGTTCTCAAACTGATGCTTCAAAACCTTTCTTGTCTTCATTTGCTTTATTAGACTCGTCATATATAAGCTTCAGTGCATCCCATAGTTGTTTAGCAGTCTTGCACTTCTTGAAGCCTCTAAAGATAGATTTTGGAATAGCAGTTTCGAGAGTGGTCATGGCCTTCTAATCTACATTAATCTTCTTCCAGTCTTCTTCTGAGCAGTCAGACACTTCCTTCGGTGTCATGCTACCACCAACAAAAGCTGAAGTAGTGCATGGTATATGAGATTCTGAGACAACAGATCACCACAACCTACTGTCTTAAGACTTAATAGAGCCTTCCATTCTTTGGCACGAAGTATGAAAGTCATCAATAGTGATCAGTGGAGATTTTGTCATAGGAACTGTTTTCCATATCAGCCTTGGTAAGAGCTGCCATTTGAGTTATTAAGTGTTTTATGAAACTAAAGAGATTTAAGATTGTGAGATCTTACAATCAAGAGCCTAAAAATGTCTGATACCAATTGTAAGACCGTTAAAGGGGGTCAAAGCAACAGTTCCACAGTGAGGAGAGACTCAGAACAGTTAACGGATCAAATAGGGAACCGGGTTTATATTGATGATACTAAGAACACAAGTAAATATGAGAGAGAACAAGAACAAGATAGTGTTTGGTTTTCAAGAATGCTTTATATTGCTCTCAAGTTCTATTACAGGTGTTACAAATTATAAGAATAAAGATAAGTACTTGAGCCACTTTATACTACATCCTACAGCTGGCTATACTTTGAAAAATAGCTGGAAACACTAATCTAGACAACAAGATCAATGTATAGTCAAAAGGCAGATTGCCTTTTTACTTGTGACTATGACATGCCATAGCTCACACCCTAATATGTTACAAAAAGGATAAAAGGTACAAAAGTAGAAAGCTACAGACCAATGACCTTAATCTACAGTTGAAAAAAGTATGGACCTTTTCACCAACTTATCTAAGTTGGTGAGTCTTCAGAGGTGGAAATAGAAAGTTGTTAAGCTTTTATGAAAAGGTGATAAGACAAAGCATGTCTTCTCCGTGTTAAGAAGAAATCAGTATTTAGCTTCGAAAGACTTTGTCTCTGAAGTTTTGGAAGACTTCATATTTGGCTTTAGAAGATTTGGTCATTTGGCTTCAAAAGAATTTACACTTAGCATAATTTTACTGAGTTGTGTAAAACTTCCAAAGTAACTTGCCTTTGTACTTCATGCATGCATGCTGAGAGCTCTATGGTTGCTTTGGTTGTATCAGCCTTTAACTACAAACCTTACAGTGGGAGCACCTGGTTCCACTTCCTCCTGCATGGGTAAGTACATGGACGCCTCCTCAATCTGAATAGACTAAGCAGGGGTTTGTTTGGATTTATTTGGTAGGTGATTGTTACTTGTGTGTTGGGGTGTTGAAGATGAAGAAGGTGTGGGTTCAACATTGGCTAGGACTGCCAAGTTGTCACCTTTAGCAGGGAGCTCTAATGTTTTTGGGACAAGGGTTGTTTCTACCCCGAGGAAACCAACAGTTGTTTTGCTCATTATTTAAAAGAAGTCGGGCTTTATCAGTCCCAATTTTAGAAAATTACCTGTTACCCTCAACTGTGAGCCCAGTTGATAGTTGAGAATGTGCTGGACATATCTAAGGATCATGTAATATTCAAATGAATCTAAGTTAGCCAGTCAAATTTGTATAGAGAAATTATGAATACCTGAACTTCATCCTCTGGACCATTCCATGGACTATGTGGGAGAGGTTTTCATGAACTTGATCCCATCTCCGTGCTTGTTGGGTAAAGAATGGATGACAACATGGAGGAAGTATTTCCATCGAGAGGAGACCTTTCCTTTCCTGAAGGTCTCGACTGAGAAGTCACCTTCATAGCCCATCACCTGGAATGAGCCATTCATGTTAGGTATATATTCAATACATCTAGATTCATTGTATAGGCTTAGAACTTTAATCATCTCTTGTTATGACTCTTTTACATATTTATCTTTTTGTATACAATATATGTGTAGGTTAACCTAAATAATTATATGTTGATTTATATGTGTGATTGCAGGAAGAACATCATACTTAGTCAATTTTAAAAATTGACTAAGTGTAAGAACTATCTACGGATGAACAATTTGAACTTCCGTAGATGTTCTGCTGGAACAGAGCAACGAATTAATCATCAGTGGATCTCATGCTGTAAAACCTCTGAAAATCTCCCAAGAACAGTAACACACGATCTCAATCTTGTGAACGCGGAATATAAACAAGATTGGAGTAGAAAAGAAGATTGGATTGAACAAGAAATGCTTCTTCGATTAAAACAAACAACCTATTACAGGTCTTGTGCGATTTCGCACAGATAAGTATGATAATGAACGAAAAGCTTGATTACAAAACGAAATCTAGCTATTTATACTAAACTACGAGTTCTCGCGCGACTAGCTTGTCGCGCGGATCATTCTTTCGCGCGGGGCTTCTTCTCGCGTGAGAGCTGGTTCTCGCGTGACTTCTGCTTTTCGCGTGGATCAGGTTTTCGCATGACTTTGTTCTTCGTGCAACTTTGATCTTTAGAAGCCAT
>BJCN01143309.1:0-10097 GCA_018326445.1 Flaveria brownii
TACAACCATTAGTTCCGGTAATGGGACCTAAGGATTGGTTTGGTTGTAAACTATACGTATGCGCTTTGTGGATCTTGCTACGTCATATTAAACTATTTACATTTTGGAAATGTTTTCTTTACAGCCATCAATTCCCGTGTGGAACCGATGTAAAGGTTTGGCTGTAGCTATTTATAACTGGTAGAACCGCCTATACAATAGTGTAGTTACGGTAGCTCTTATTAACTTACTTACTGTTTTCATCTTAACATCTTTTATTACTTAAAACCTGCGAAGCTCACCAACATTATTGTTGACATTTTTGAGCATATCTTTTCAGGTGATCATAATCAAAGAGGATATCTAGAGCCGATGCCTTAGCAGAGACCCTCAGGATTTCAATAGATTTGTATTAGTATTGACAATCATTTGTTTTCATACGTGAACACTGTGTATGACGGATTCTAGAATTTATAAGACTATGATAGTCGTGGAACTGACTAACCACGACACAAGTCACCATTGTATCGGGCGACGTCATGACACGAGGATTTTGCATATATTATGTCTCTGTAAACAAACCAAGTGTTATGACGATCCCGTCCGTCGCATCCTCGTGTTTCCGCTATAAGCGGGGGTGTGACAGTATACGGGTTTGTAATCCGGCATCAAAAACTGGTTTATAAACCGGTTTCAATCTAAAAACAGCAGTTTTTCTAAAACAACCTGTTTTTAAACTAGTCCAAACCGATTTGAGCGGTATGAGAATTCTTGATGAAAAACCGATTTGAAATCGAACCGGTTTGAGAAAAACTGGTTTGTACATATTCAGAAAAACAGGTCCGGTTTAAAAACCGAACCGATTTAGAAAAAAAACTAGTTTGTACACCTCTATTTTAAACCCATCTTTAGAAAAAGGATTTTTACATATTTTCTATTTTTAAGACCATAAATTAGATATTTCTTCAAACCATAAAATCAATGACGTATTTTCTCTTTCTAATACATATATATTACATGCTTATCCATTTTTATTAAAGTTAACCTATCAAATAATTATTATATCTTATTTTTACTGAGTGGTTTTTTACGTATTGATATTTTGTTAGTATAATTCTTTAGAAATTTGACAATTGTGTTTTGTATTTGAAAACATAACTTTGGTTAACGGTGATTATTGTTTTGAAGTAAAGTTTTTAAACTTTTGTATTTGGAGTTGTAATTTTATTGTTTTATTTAAATAGAATTCTCAAAATAGAGAAAATATATGATTGATATTTTTAGGCAGGGAAATAAGTAAAAATAGCTTAATAATTAAAAATACATATACAATTATCATCAATAAATAATTTTATTCAATTGAGTAAATATTTAATATATATGTTTTAAAAATATGTAATTAATTTTTTTTAACTTGAGTAAGTATGCAATTAATGATTTTAGAAAGATACAATATGTCAATGTCCGTTAAAATATCACAAAAGTAGCTAGTTTTGATTGTATGATCGGATGTGTGTCTGAGTAATGTTATATATAAAGTCACAAGATACTTATAGTTTTGGCTGCCTATATACTTCTATTTAATTTGTGTATCAACCTTTAGGTATGATAATACATAAAAAAATTATACCATATAAATAAAATGCTACATAAATCAGATTTAAGTATCCGTTTTTCTTATACTTACTTATCCCTAAGCATGCATGTATTTTCTTGTTTTATAATAATTTACACGAACCAAATTGATATATCTAGCTTTTCGTTTGTTACATAATTAACAAATAAATTCAAAAAGTATTTTTTTAATTCTACATTGTTACTAGCATAAAACATATTACTGAAGTATCAAGTATGTATACTTGATTGTATAAGTCGAATATTTAGTATTTAAAAAGAATTATTAATAAGAAATTTTCAAACTAAACATTTTAAATAAATATTATTATTTGAAAAAGAATCAAGGTTTCAATACAAAAAATTAATGTAAACATGCGTGCAATATAAATTTAAATTGCTAAAGGCCTTCATGACGTAAACCCACGAGTTGAGTCTTATTAGTTTTCCAACACACATATATAACACACTAATATAGAACGGGTGCGTATGATGGAAGCATTCAATGATCGAATTAATAAATAATTTATCAATTAAAGACAACGTAGGAAATATCGGTGCATATTATATAATATTAAAAAGTTTATTGATAATTGATTTAACATAAAAAAATTAAATTCCTATCTTTTTTCCGATCCTTATTGATTATTTTAAAACAAAGTTAATCCACACGGATCAAGTGATCGTAATATGTATAGTCTAAAGTCTATTGCTTAACCGAGTGTCTAAAGATGGATCTAAAAAATAACTCTTTAATCCACACGAATAAATTGTTTGAAAAGACTAGGATTAATAAAAAATAATTTTGGAAAATGATAACAATTTTTAATTTGCTATCAGTAACAACCATAAGATAATTAGCTAGCTAGAATTAATAAAGAAAAATGAAATATATTAGCTAGCTAGAATTAATAAAGAAAAATGAAATATATTAGCTAGTTAGAATTAATAAAGAAAAATGAAATATATTATTGTAGTTAATAAAATGAACTCATATATTATAATAAGTAAAAGAAATGAATTATACTACTATTCTCCCGACTTTGATAAATTTCCTTTTGTCATAATAAATCCATAACCCATTGTTGTTTCACCATTAATCATTTTCTAAAGAACTATAAATTAACTAACCAAGATTACCTTAAAGTCTTGAAGGGAAGAGCTTCCATCTCACATACTGATATTTCTACAAAGTCTATTTATAACCTTAAATCTTTCATTTTTCAACACCTAGAATTAGATATTTACAATACATCCCCATATCTCTTTACTACTAGATAAAGTTCATTCGTTGTAGTTACATTACCTGATAAATGATTTACTCCCCAAGTGTTTTATGGGTTTAAAATCTCGCAGTGTAAATGTTTAATGATTATTTTGTTAATAATAGAACTTGTCTTTAAAATAAAAACAATTTTCGTTACATAATTGAATAATATAAATTTTTTAATTTTATCTAGCTCTATGCTCGGAGTATAAAGTGTTAAATTTCCATTTCTCAAGATAACCAACCTAGGATTTGTTGGTTACAAATAACTAGTAACTAGTAATGCATTATATTGACGTAATTACAAAATTGATATATAAATATGCTTCAATATTTATAGGGCTGTAAACGAGCCGAACCGAGCTGAGCCGAGCCGAGCCAGGATGGGTTCGAGCTTGAGCTCGAACCTTATCGAGCCGAGCCGAGCCGGCTCGAAAATTTTAACGAGCTCAAAACCCCGGCTCGAGTTCGGCTCGTGAAAAGCTCGAGCCAGCTCGTGGCTCGTTCGAGCCGGCTCGATTTTAAAATTTTTTTTTACATTAATTTATATGAAAACATTAAAAATATATATTAGGGCTTTTACCTTTTATTAGGTACTCCGAACTTAGATAACAAAGGTCATTATTTTGAATATAAATAATTTGCTATCAAGTTATATATTTTTTAAACAAAATATTAATTGTTTCTAAAAAAATCCATTTTTATTTTTAAAAAACCTTTCTAAAATCCTAATATAAAAATAATAATCATAATAATAGTAGTAGTAATAATAATATTTTTTATTATACTATATGAATATATATATATACATATATTATATGCACCGAGTCACGAGCCGAGCCAACGAACCGAGCCACGAGCCGAGCTCGAACCAAGCTAACCCTGACTCGAGTTCGGATACGAGCTTTTTTCGAGTCAAGCTTTTTTCAAACTTTTCTCGAGCGAACTTCGAGCGAGCTTCGAGACACGAACTTTTTATACAGCCTTAAATATTTATATATACTGAAAAAGTATTTGTATAGAGCGACAAAATCGCAACCACCAACACAATGACACCATCAACCACTGACGGACTCAAGATTTTTTTATTAGAATTGATTTTTTAGTGCTCAGATGTCTCTTAGCTCGACATCTGTGTATTCGATTCATATGAGATCAAACCAATAATAATGATAACTTGTCGTTATAACGACATAAGTGAAAGTTAAAATAAGGTTCTTAAGCTAATCAGGATCATGAAAAGATAGCGAGCCATTCAATAGTAAGTAAAATAAATTAAACACTAATTAAATTTCCACTTTTCAGGTTAAAAAAATTAATATGTACATATTAATCTTTTATAAGTAAGTTAAAAAAAAACTTATAAAGGCTACACAAATTTATAATTTCATATAACAATTCTCATCTCCTACACATCAATTCTACTATTTTATACAATTTCAATAAACAAAGCTCATGTTAAAAAAAACACAATATGGGAGTACATTAGGCTAATATAGATCATTTGATGATGGGACATGACCGTGAATATATATGTCGAGAAGACAAAACAAGTAATTTTGTTATAAATTTGTTGTGCTTTTCTATTATAACAAGTACATCACTACAGCTAAGCTTCAACTTATATAGATCGATAATTACGTAATGCCTAATTTTTTATTTAATATTATTATTTTACTTATGTTTTTTATCATATTATTTTATATATATGTTTATATATATATATATGATCAATAATAATAATCTATACTACATAATTAATGAATGTCTAGAGATAACACGTGTCAACTTTTAATGAAAGCTAATTTTTTTTAAGTCCACGTAAGATATAGCTTGTAACTCCAGAAGCTAAAGTAATAGTACAAGATTAGTTACACTCACTAACCAATAAGACATGCTTAATAAGTGTAAGTATGATCACACTCATTGCCTACATGACTTCTAATCAACAACACTTTTAATCAACAACACTGTTTGATCATGTTTATTAAAATGTGTTCCAACATATAGCAGAAAGCCTAATAATATACAGCTTTATTTGTATTATTTGAATACATATTTCTAAATTTAAGAAAACCATAAAAGATGACCATCTTTAATCATAAATGTTATCACCTCTAATTTATGCACAAGTGCATGTACATGTACTTTTATGGTGAACACAGAAATTGGACCTACTTTTGTGCTTTTATTATAAGAAGTTACGTGGAGAACCGAGGGCGCACGTTTATGTTTTAACAAGGTTTAGTGACATCCTTGAATTAATGCGGCTTTTTTATTATTATTATTATTATTATTATTATTATTATTATTATTATTATTATTATTATTATTATTATTATTATTATTATTATTATTATTTTTTATTACTTTTTACTTTTTAAAAATTTCTACATAATTAAATCAATGCGAATAGGACTTGCACCAATCTACTTGCATTCTTCCACTCGGTGCAAACTCTATTTTAATAAACAAGTGCGTGTTTGAATGGTAGAAAAAAATAATAATAAAAGAGATATGTGTTGTTATTTGTCTGGATACCATTTGTGTTGATAGAGGTTTACCCAAGTATTAATTATAGAATCATATACATATTATAAGGACTCTTAAATATTAAAAAAACCTTGGAAAACCCTTTTATTTACTAGTGAATGCATTTTCATGCATCAAAGAATACATTGTTTTCTAAATAAATTCATGAGTAAATACATTATTTGTGGAGGCATTAAAATATTATAGTGTATTCTTGAAATGATGCAAATGAGCATAAATTCTAAGAATATGTTTCTTTGTATGTATGCCTTGTTAAAGGGTTACATAAATATTTCAAGATTCTACTATAAATTAGACAAGTGAGAGAGATGCCAATGTGTTATGAATGGTACGGTGTATGAATCCAACAATCGGAATATCGAATAGATGAAGTGTTTTCCAATGAGTAAATCGACTATCGATTCGCTTATTGCTTTCATACAAAAAAGAAAGAATGTCATGATCGAAGGATAAATAATTTCGACTATTTTGATGTAAATAAAAACAATATTTATATACGTGGTTAATAGATACGTGAATAAAAATCATGAGAATAAAGTAGATTCATAAATTAATACATATTATATGTATGATAAGAAAATGGATAGATGACGTTTCTTGGATATTTGAAGACACATATGATATAACATAAAGATGTATACATGATATAATATTAATTATATATAAATATAAACAAAACACGTTTTCACATCCATAATGATCCATAATGAATAAGTATCGACGTATCGTTGATTAAATATATGATACAAATAGGATATAAGTGGTATACTGGTATGGGAATAATCACGATTAACATTACTGTAATATATTTAAAAAGAAAAATTACATAAATAGTCCCGGCCTATGGTTTAATCTTATTGTATGTTTGATTTTTAATCTTTAAAATAGTAAAGTTAGTTCATACTTCTGTTTGGTGCATTGTGTGTTTGGTCTTCAATGTTAAATCCTACTAGTTTTTATGCATTTCATAAAAATTGATCAAGGGATTTAACGGCGAGGACCTATCGTGCAACATACACACAAAAGGTTAACTAACTTTGTAATTTTAAATATCTAGGGATCAAACATACAAATAAAAATTTAAACTGACTTATAATTTTTAATTGAAGGGATCAAACTTACAAACTGATCATATAACAGGAACCATTATGTACTTTTCTCTAAATAATATTAAAAAAAGAGATTACTTGATTATACGTGTATTTTTTACATTGTTTTTATGTAAGTTAAACTCAACTATATGATATAAGCAACTAATTTCAAATAAAAGTATTTTAATTTTTTAAATTAAGCATCTCCATTTTCTTTTGCTTTATTTAGAAGTGATAATTCGTGTCAAATTAATATAAAATGAAAATATGTTATACTAAACCATACACGATTTGATTATATGTTTCAAGTATGGGAATTGAGTTTTTTGGTTTTATTATAGTCTAATCATATCTCAACCTAACTTTTTATAAGTCTTAACCATGTTACTTTTTCAGTATTACTGAAAAATTGAAGTTCGCATGTCATGTGCATAGTGTCGAAGGATTTTCTATGTTAACATAAACTTTTAGTTAAAAGAACTAGGAAGAGACGTAAGTTGTGGTGACGAACGATAAATGTTGCATTCGCCTGTTTGATTTGGTCAAAGAACAAATTAATTTGGTTATGGAAAATGTTATTCTCTTGAAAAGAACTTGTGATGGAAGGATTTGAGCCCATTGGCAAGTGTAAAGTTTAAAACTCGAAGGACGTAGATAGAAAAAGAAGAATTCAAAGGAACTAGGATATGATGTAGTTAAGTCCCATTGCTACATCATGAACGAATATCAGGTTCAAAAGTCTGTTGATTTATTAGTTGCAACCTTCCTATTAATTGTAAATTATGTTATTTTAGATAATATTTAATGATTAATTATCGCAAAACTATAAAAGAAATTGTTGGAATAACAATATATAACATGTCTCTCATGTTTTACGAATATTTTACTATATATTGATTGATTTGCAACAAATTGAATATTAGATAAACATTTTTTTTCTTTTCTGAAATTTGTAGGGTCCTTGTTATACGACAAATGGAGTTACAAACATCAAACACTAACAACTAAGTGGGATACGAATAAGACGTAAGCGAAAACGACACAGTGTATCTCAAACAAATATTAAGATTTCATTGCATTCTGTGGAATCTTTCATTAATCTTCCACAAAGTAAAACTAAAAAAACATTAATTCAGAAAAACCAAAATTACAGGAAAAAACCCATGTTTTCCCCTCCAACCCCCTGATCTATTGTACTTGTACATATTTAACCCTTCATTATTATTATTATTCTTCCTTTTTTGTTTTTCTTTCCCACACTCTCAATTAATTTGTTCACTTCCTAGTTACACTTTTGGTGCTTGCACCGCTATCATCGGTGGTGTCGGGATCGGTGAACTGATTGCAATCATCGGCAGAGATGATTTGGCCATCTCGTTCTTCTGCATCTCAATGTCATTTGCCACATCATCAAACATCATCATGTTATTGTTACCATTATTATTGTTATTATTTCCTGAAGTTGTTTTTACTGGGTCCAGGATCTCTTCTTCCAATTCTTTCTCCTTGTGTTCCTTGTATTTGCCCCAAAGGACCGAGTACAACCCAATCACTATCAGTATCGCACCCATCACACTGTAAAAGAATCATGTTCGTTAATAAGAGATTCACACGCTTTCGCTTAAATCATCTATTAAAGAGTGAAAAAGACATGATTAGTTAAGTGCTTACCCTCCCATGTAGATCTTCTCAGCTAAAATAAAAGAACCCATGATTGCAACAATGATCATCATCAGAGGACTAAAAGCAGTCACAAAAACTGGCCCTCTCTTTTCCATTACTAGACCTTGCACATAGTATGCAATGCTTGATGACACAATTCCCTGTTAAACATTCATTCAACATGTTAGAAGAATGAGATACACATACATACATGCATGCATGCATGCATACATACATACATACATATATATGTATGTATAAAGAGAAAGAGAGAGAGATGCTTACAGCATAGGCAGCAGCAAGAAGGTTCATATCCCAACCAATAGTCCAAACATTAGGCTTGTGTTCCATTACAAAAGTAACAGCAATGGACTGTAAAGTGCCAATAAAGCACACCAAACAAGTGAGAGAAAGAGGTGCTTTGTATCTCCTCATTGTCACATTCTACAAAACCAATCAAACCCTAAGTAAGTACAAACACTTTGCATGAAAATACAACTTGTGTCAAAATAATTATATATATACATACATATATATACATACATATATATATATGTGTGTATTTATATATTGAGTTGATTTATATATGTATTACCTGCAGGATGAAGAAAGAAGCCCATGCAAAAGTAGCAATAATAAGAAGAATGGATCCCACAACCCAGTCTTTATCCGAAGAGCCCGATGCCGCAGTAGTTGTCTCGGCGTAGTGAGGGTGCACATGTTTAGTCCAAATCAACTCAACCACATTACCCTTGTAAAGTGTCATCAACATGGCTCCTGCTACTGTCACTATGGTTCCAATCACCTTTGCTTGACATCTAACCTTCTTTATGTCCAATATCTCCATCCTTTATATAAATATACAATTAAATTTATTAGACAAACACCCTTGATAAATTAAGCATATATATAATTTTCTACATTAACATGATTATATATCTTTGTAAATATATACCTGCAGAGGACAGCCATAACAAAGGTCATTGCAGGAAGCATGTTGCTCATAGCACAAGAGAAGGTGGGTGATGTTAACTTCAATCCAGCATAGTAGAAATTTTGATCGATCACAGGCCCGAGGAGTCCCAAGACAAACATTTGCATGAATATTGAGAATGTGATCTTTGGTCTTGTATTCCTACAATCACAAAAGTCGAATAAATTATTAAAATATGATGGACAATTAAGATGGGTTATCTTGATAATATGAACTATCTTGATATATTATGAATGGTTACCTCTCGAGGTAAATGGCGAATGGGGCAATAGAAGCAGTTGCGAATGCATGGCGATAAACAACAAGGACATAGTGGCTCATGCCGCGGTTTAATGAGACTTTGGTGATAATATTCATGCCTGCATATCCAAATTGTAAGCAAATCATGGCGACATATGGTTTCGCCGTAAGGAAAAACCTGGCAAAACATCCCAATTTTCCTTCCATTGCTTTGTTGTTGAATTAAACTGAGAAGTGTAAGTTTTTGTAGGTAGAAATATGTTGCAAATTAATGAGAGGAAAACAAATGGTTGTGTGTTGTCCTAAGTAAAAGGGGTGTTACATATGAGCATATTTATAGGCAATTGAGTGGGGTTGGGGGTGGGTAGTGTATATGGCTAGATAGCTGTTTTGTTTCCAAAAGAGTTGAAATGTGATACGCATGGTGCGTGTGACTTCATTCGAATGAATATTCTTGTTTAGATAGTGGAAAGTATGCATGGTACATATCCACATCTTTATTCAAATATTTTTCGCCCTAATGTATAGCTTAATTAGAATAAGTAGTTTTTTTTACCCGTCCTAAGTTGCAATCACATCGTATACTGCGTGATAAAATATAAAATACAATCGACCAGACTCGTTTTAGAACTAAATTCAAGTCGAATGTAGAGTAACTTGGTTTTGTATTGTTTAATGAATACGGATTATATTTGAA
>BJCN01143344.1:0-10139 GCA_018326445.1 Flaveria brownii
GACATACATTCACACACACCCAAATATACTTAAGTTTTATATATAACTATAAAATACATATATAAATCATATATAAATTACTTATATTTGATTATATATATAACTATATATATAATATACTATATATATAATTATGACGTCATCCAGTTCTTAAATCCGGTCCGACCGGTCCGACCACCAAATCGGTAAGGCGTCCGGTTCGACGTCCGATCCGGTTCTAAAAACATTGACTGTTTGTAGGTTCACGTGGGATGTTGGATGCAAATTAATTCCTACTGAAATTTATTTTAGTGGCCTCCAATGAAAAGATCATAGAATATCCACTAAACTAAACTGATGGGCTTGTGAAGATGGGTTGTAGCAAACGGAGTAACATAAACGGGGAATTACGGTTGTTTTGAGGGCACAATCAACTAATAACGAAACTTGAAACAAACTATAATGTGTGTAGGATGGGATGCGGTCGAAAGTAAATTGTTTTAGGGGGTTCTGTATAAAATTTCAGACTTTTGAGCTGAAAATAGTTGGATCTGTAGCATATCATCTTGATACATCACGTATTTGATTATAGACACAATCGAACAAGTTTTTCTAGCTAGCTTATTTTAAGGGAAGCTTATATAATGATAGTATATGAACTCTTTAATATTAAGATTGGTCATACTTTAATATTGTCACTAGACGTATGGTTAGTGATATAATCTTGTTTATCTTGTTTTTTATCCATTGTGGACCTAAATTTTAATTGTTTGATCATCTCTCATTGTTTATATGTTTGGGTATTTTTCATTGGTTAAAACAATTTTTTTATTTCGTCTAATTGATTACTTATCTAATTATTAGTTTATGCATTATTAATCATTGATAATTGATTAGGAATGTTTATTAACGATATAATTAAGTTTTAGTTTTATTCCGTTCAACTATCTAATTTACATAACCTATTATGTAATTAGTAATCATCTTTCAACACTAATAACAAACTAATCATGTTTATATGATTTCTAATTTGGTAAAGCTTAGGTACATAATTCCTTCTCATACCTAAAGCACGGGTGTGATCATCTTTTGGTTTTCTCTTAATCAATTGTTTAGTTTAATTAATCTCATCAACATCCATTTACAGTAAAAAAAGACAACAGTTCAGTTATAGTTAAGTAATTTAGTTAAATAATCAAACAAATGATATAACACTAACTACATGCTCCCATTGGATACGATATACCTAACTTACCCTAGCTACCTAGGTTAACTAGGTTTTTGCATGATCCTAACAAGTCATCACCAACGCCCTGAATTAGACTACGTGAAAACCTTTAGTCTGGTTGTTAAAGTGGTTACTCCACGCCTCATACTTGCATTTGCTACCTCCTCTAATTAGTGTCTCGGGCAACTTGATATAAACAACGCTTTTTTCAAGGCATACTTACCGAGTCTATTTACATGATAGAACCCCCCGACTTTTTTGATCCATCCCTACTTCATCTTGTATCCAAACTCAACAAATCTAATATTGCCTTCACCAAGCATCACGAGCTTGGTATAAAGAGCTAAAGCTTGCCTACTCTAAGATTTTGTAAACCATCTTTGATCCATCTCTATTCATCAACAAGACTACCTTTTCACTTATATTTATCCTAGTTTACATCGATGATATCATCATCACCAATCCTAATCCTTCTACCATTAATTCCTTCAACTCATCCATTGCTACTCTCACTCAAGGATCTAGGTAACTTGTCATACTTCTTGACATTAAACTTACTCCTTACACCAAAGGTTATTTTCTTTCACAAACAAAGTACATTCATGACCACCACCACAATGTCGAGTTTCATCACAATCTCAGTATTGGACAGTGACCCATTACCTTCCCACATTGATCACCGAGCACTCTTTGGGGCGCTTCAATATTTTTCATTTACACAATTAGATATTGCTTTCATGATGCGCTAACTCTCTCGATTAATGCATAGACGACAAAGGCTTATTAGGCTGCTTTAAAAAGACTACTTAGTTATCTACATGGAACCATGCATCACAGTGTTCTTTTTAGATGTTGTTCACCGCTACAACTTCACGCATTTACTGATACAGACTGGAAGGGTGATAAAATGAGCTATCGTAGGTCTATTAGATACTTTGTATACCTTAATTAGTTCAATCCTAGTTCACCGCTCTAAATAACAACCCACTTAAGCTCGTTCTTCTATAGAAGCAGAGTTCCGGGTCATGGCTAGTACTACAATGGAAGTGCAATGGTTAATATCCTTGCTATCCAAAATTAGATACAAATTTCTTTCCGCTCGCTAATTTGATAAATTATTTTTTCATTTAAGAATGAAATACCTAGCGTTAAATTTTCGCTTCAGTTGTGAAAATGTTCAATATGCTACAGTAGGGGTTACAAATATTTCTTCTCAATCCACTCACTAAACACTTACTTAAACCTCAATTTAAGACTCTTCTTTTCAAGATTGGACTTGTCTCATGCTCGTTCAACTTGTGGGGGGAACATTAAGCCTCATTCTACACCCACACAATTAACATAATGTTGAATATTCTTGAATTTATTGTATTGTTATGTAATTTTTGTATATCTCCTACGTTGTTGTATAGTCAACGTAATCTTTAGGAAGAAGTTGTATTTATGTCAACTTCTCACATCAACGAGTTCATTAAAGTTTTGTACTTCTATATGAGATACGATTGTCATCTTTGGTGGACCGGTACCCCTCACAATCACTTAAGATCACCTTCCTTACTATCCATGCTATAAATAAGATCTAAAATAAAAATATAGTTAAATGCAATACATCAAAAAAACTAAAGAAAATCAAAATTTTTATATATAATCATGATATCCCACGTCTTAACGAAGATAAGTCATGGTAAAATGTCATAACCTGGATGACAAAGTGATCACACACTTTACATCGTATACAAAAAACCTACACAAACCCAAAACGTCAAAGATATTCCCTCGAAACCTTGTCAAGCTCAAAATCTAAAAGGTTTGAAACGATTGCCATGAAGTCGGCTTCGGTTGTTCCAGTAAGCCTAATATTGCAAGCTTTCTTGATAATTTTCTCAATCATAGATTCCTTGTTGAGTGTCTCTCTACATAGAACCCGCCCTATGGCGTAAGGACATAGTCCTTTGTTCGCTCCTTTCTTTAGAAGCATAGTAGAGATACGTAAGGTGCGTGCACCCTCATGCGAGAGGTCCCATCCATTTGAGCTTAAGAGCGCCAAGTCTCGCTCAGCATCCAATGCTCGAATATAGTCCAGGGTTTCCGGTGAATATGGTTCGCGGGCTTGTGGCCAATAGAGCCAATCAAATGTGCAATCTTCAAACTAAAAAAAATAAAAACCAATTGTTAGCATTTCAAAGGTGATTTATGTGTTAGTCATTTTAATAATTAAATTTTGTTTCTTACATTTTCTGGCAAACAGTAACCATGATCTATAGGGATTAGGACCACATGATCACCTTCGCGGTTCATTAAAATGTTCCCAGCATGCCTATCTGCATTCGCGGTTCTTATATCAAACACCGCGATCTTATGAACCTCCTCCACAGGAAAATCGCGAGGACCCATATCCTCGCAACTTCCACAGTTTTTCATAAACATTTGCAAAGATCCAATCTTAACATTTCGTGGTCCACCATCATAACCTTGTGGATGGTTAAATTCTCCGTTTAAACACTTTGCCATGACCGTTGGAGGCACACCCGCGAAACCCATCGTTGTGTCCCCGGAAACCCTTGGTCCGCTCTTTGGGTGGTCTAGTATATATGCTGCAACTTCCCGCAATGCACCTTCACCTACTTTCGTTCCCCTTTTCAAGCCTTCACCATTCAATGAAATAGGTAGACCTTGAGGATTATTAACCGCCATTGGTTCTTCATCTATTGGCTTGAAAACTGCAACATACTTGTTCCCTGATGGATGTTGCATAAAATAAGTTCCTCCCGTACCATCACACGACCTTATCGGTTTCTTCCCTTTTTGCAACCCTTCATACGCCGAAACTAGCATACTCCATACGGTTGAAGAGAGTTTTGAACTTGGGTTAACAACAATCGCCTGCAATGGAGAATCTATATCTGGGGGCTTCTTTAGATTCATCTGCTGCTCAACTTCTTCATGATTTCTTTCACCTAAATTTAACGATATGTCTATGCGTTTTTCAACAACAAGATGAATCACTCCATCATGATGATTACATATATCATCAATCAACCTATGATCATCAAGCTTCTCACCATTACATAAAATGTTATGATCTTCAACATCATCAAATCCAACCCCTTTAGCTTCTTCTAACACAAGTTTTTTCAAATACCTAACATCTCTAAACCTATCAACCTCAAACTCAAATTCTTTACCGATCGCGGTCTCGACGATGATCGCAAGAAGATCAGAAGCCCTGAGAATCAGATGAAGAACATCACCACTCGAAACACCATAATCTTTAACAAGAGAGTTGTTTCTTGATAGCTCTCTCCCACCAAAAACTAGCTTTTGTTTCTTCACCACAAACCCTTTGCATGTTTGAATCCTATGTTTAACTGTGGCAATGGAATCTGATTCCATAATTCTCATCGGTATCATAGCGCCGCCGACTGTCAGGTAAATCACTATGGATTCACTACTCCGGAAGCAGCCGGAAACAGATTTTTTAAGCACAGGAGTCAAAGCAACGTCAACAACTGACATTGTATGAATTCCGACCAACCAATTTTTTTATATTTTTATTTACTTTTATTCTTTCTTTTTGTTGTTAATATATATTTACACAATATAACTACATATACAACCAATGATGATTGAAACAAACGTTTGGGTAAACAAATATTGTAAATTTCTATATTCAGAAACACAAAAGAGCAAAACCCTAATGCCCTTTCGATGGAAAGACCCCAAATAACCTCAAATCAGAAGCTTTGAATCTTGAAATAAAGACGAAGAATGTAGATTCAGAAGTGATATATTAATGGAGGATTGGGACACAACGGGAATGATAACAAATTGGGGTGTTTCTGAAGGAGGAAACTTTTTCCGAATGTATGGATTCTTACCTGATTTAGAAAGAATCAAAAGCCAAATTGAAGAAATTGGTCAACTTATATTGGTCAATACGATGGATGGACCATGAATATTTACAGATTTTGTATGATGCTTACTGTAAATAGAAAGAATATTGATTTATGTCCGATTTTGAAGCCTTTAAATTTGGACCTCACATGCAGTTTTTGATTCATGGTTCTCTTAATTTTAGGTGTTTTCTCAGGTTATGTATAAAAGTTTGTGTATATTATTGTTATATTATGTCATGTTAGATTTTAAATACTTATTCAATACTTTTACAGTTAATTATTTGTGTGATTATAGAGATAATTGCAGTTTTAGGATGAATGATTCATGTTTATTTATTTTTTATTTTGGTAATTTTAAGTTCATGCGACTTGATGATATTGTATACTTGCTTGATAGCCTATAATTTAGTTTTAATAGTTGGAATGTTTTAATAAAAAGAACTTGGATAGTTAGGTAGCATAAAGCGGAGATTGGGTAAAATGCGGCTTGCGTTTGACAGAGAGTTTCGAGAGTGTTAAAGACAAAATCCTGTAGATGTTGGACTCTTATATGAGAGGCTAGCTAGTGGAACTGCAGAGTTTACTAGCGCACCACCGCTAAAGGTTGAAGCATGTGCAGACAGGCTGAAGCATACATGAAAGAGTGTAGGGAATAATCTTGATTGGGTCAGTTAGAACAGGTTAAGTGACAGTTTATTTAGTTATTTAGTTTCTGTTTTAGTGGGTGTCAATCGTGGGATAAAAGTAGGAGTGGGATGTAGACTTGTAGTAGGTCATGTATGTATATTCTTTTTGTGGGTTTGTTTATGTGTTCGCCACGAATGAAAAGAGCAGTGCAAGTTTCATATAACCTTCTGTTCGTGAGTTTATTTTCAGCAACTTTTGTTTTACTCCTGCAATTTTGTGTTTGAATCTTAGCCTGAGCCAACAAAGAGCACATCAGACTATTGTGCAAGTGTAGGGTGCTGAACAACACACATGGGCTGTTGGAAATGTTAAAAAATATTAATGAACAGCACGTTGAATCCGCCCAAGAGCTAGAAAATAACAAACATATTTTTGAAATATTCAAAATTTGATGCAAGTCATGTGAAGAGCTGTAGCTGAGGCCACCCAAAAGCGATTTCGGGTCTGAAAACTTCTTAAGAATGCATACGATGAAATCTTATTGGAGGCCGTGCGAAAGGTAAAAATAATCGAAGGGTATGTTAATGCTGCCCAAGACTTAGTAAAATGACAAATGGAGTGCATATGCATTCTAAATAATTATGTGTTTGTCATTGTTCAACTTTCAGGTTTGTAAACCTTTGAAGAATGCATACGAGAACACCTTCAGAGAGCAGCAGAAACATAAACAAGTGATAGGTGAATGTTTACTCCACTGTAACCATTATATGAAAAACATCTACTAATTTTTATGCTTAATTTTAATCCAATTAATTATTTTTAAAGTATTTTTATTTCACAGGAATGAAACAGCTTTACATGTTTAGCAACCCAAACTGACCCAATAGAAACAAACACTTAACTCTATATAACACCAAAGCTGTCCAAAAGACTATAGCTCAAATGGGTATCTTGATTGCTACTAATACTACTATCATCTGTATAATCTATTACTACAAAGAATATGCATTTGTTGACTTTCTAAAGTCTGACTTCAAGGGGTCAGATAGTCAAACTGACCACACATTTTATCTCACTCCCACAAGCCCTTCACTAACATATGTCATGATCTGCTTGAACATGGCTGCTGGATGGCTTTCCGATCTGCAGACACTCGACTGGTGGCACCGTTGGTGATAGCAACTCACCAAAAGTCTTCCAGCAAAACGCGTCATAAAGATGGTATCGTTCTTGAATTGGTTTTAGATTTATGCCATTTAGATGCACGTCTGTGCATGGCGTGCTGTCACTACATGCGAAGTGCATTGGTTTTACTGTATATGTTCCTCTTATTCGCTCGTAGTTGATTCCCGATAGTGCAACAGCTGATGATTGGTTTGTACAAGTCCTTTTATCACAGTAGAATTGATCAATTACTATAGGTAATTGAACTTCAGAAACTTGAATGTTTGAGAACTGCACTCCTTGCACAGACCCTGATCCACCCTGCATAATTACAGTTTGACCCAAAAAATCAACTTAGATTATTTTGTTTTGACCTGTTACTCAACCAGTCAACCCATCGTATCACCTATAGTCGGTGTATTTTGTTTTTTAAAGAGAATACAACAAGAAAAACGCTACATTACCTGCCATGTTTTGATTCTTACACCATTCATGGTGTTATGCATCATGACATCTCGAACAGTGACATTTGAGACGCACGCTTTTGTGTTATCTTTTCCTAAGCTTCCAATACTTATACCATGACCCGGTCCACAATTTACATTGTGTATGTATATGTTTGAACACCCAGTTTGTATAGATACACAATCATCTCCTGCACAAATAACAAACGTCTTAAAATTGATCCTAACATATAACTACATGTGGCAATTTCGATCCCATCAAGTATGAATGGGTCGGGTCAGGTTATGTTTTACACGTCATGGGTCACACAGACATCTCTCAGTCAGACAGTCACCATAAATGTATTTTTAACACAAAAAACTACCTAGGCCATTGATTCAAAAATCTAAGTTGTTATTGAAATAATATATTTTTGCACTGTTATTTGTGGTGTTTGACCCATATTTGTTTTGACTTGTTACCCGAATCACGTGTTTTAACACTGCTGCATATGTAACCATCAGGTTTGTTGAAGTAATTACCGCATGAGAGATGAGTAGTGTGGATCAAAACATCCTTAGAGTTTTGTAAATGAATTCCATCTGTGTTGGGGCTATCAGCAGGGGACGAGGCGTTGAAGTTATATACAGAGACTCCCACACAGTTATCGAATTTGAGGTGACATTGTGGGCTGTTTTGAATAGTTATGCCAGTCACCGTTACATCAAAACTTCCGTAAAACCGAATGGCCTATTTAAACACCATAACACATCTCAAAGATCTGTAAAACCATATCAAAAGCCTTGTTATAGGTAGGTAAAAGAGCACTTACAGTTGGTTTTATGCTCGGCATTTTGCCTCCAAGCAAGCTGCTAATCTGCCAAGTGAATCAAATTCGGTTGGGTTATGTTTTATCAAAAACTTGTCAAATGGGTAAAAATATGGCTAAAAAGAAAACAAGTTAAACAAGTCAAGATTCGTCCACAATGTATTTTTTTTTTCATTAGAAAGTGTTAGTGGACCAACCTGTTGACCTGTCATTTTATTATCAATAACATGTGGTCAAAAGAAATAATTACCGAAGAATTTGTGGTTTGTTCGGTTGTGCCATTGATGGGAACTATTAGTTTTAGCTCATCGTCTAGTGGATCACTTAACGGAGAGTTTTTCCACCAGATGGAGCCACTACCATCAATAGTACCTCCCCCTTGGATCGTAAGCCCGACTAGTTTCGTGAACAAGATCCACTGAAACAGCCCGGATCCATACGGTTTGAAGCTCGATGGAGCAATAATGGTCCCATCAACCTGTTCAAATCAATGTAAACACAACGTATCAAACGTTAAAATGATGCCAAATGTTATATTTCATGATCTCATTTTTTCAATTGTTGAAACTGAAATGTATAAAACATTTGGGGTATTTGTGGTGTATATGAAACTAGAAGGGTAGAAAGTAAGAGGTGTATATACCTGAAAAATAATGTTTTGCTGGCAATATGGGCCAGAAAATGTAATGGGCCCCACAAGAAACTTGTATGGTGACGGCACAATAATTTTTGACCCAGTTACTTTACATGCAGCGGCCCAAGCTCCTTCAAAAGCCTAATTCAAATAATAATTAAAATTAAAAATAAATAATAAACTAGAAAGTTCGATTAGTATATTTAATATCTTTTTATTAATAATCCTATTAATCAGATATATTTTTTTTAAATGTTATATATTCATATTTTAAGTAATAGTGAACGTGTTTAAACGTGGACAGAATAAATTTTGTTACAAAATGGTTATAAGAAGCATACAATAAAGTGTTTAACTCTGTAATTATAAACATCAGAAAATTTGAATATCATAATTAATGGTAGTAATAGCCCCGAAGATTTAGTTGTTTATTTAATATAATTCTTCGTTATTTTTATATAATTAAAACAACTATTTAATTTTATAAATGCATTTTTTGCTACTGAAAGTAAAAAATAAATCACACTTTCGGGGAACTGACCATCGGCTTTGTTAACTTTTTTCTTTCCCGAAAAAGAGTACCATATGGCTTCTAATTTGTAAGACATATGGGATTTATATTATCAAAATACAAAATAATTTAAATAAAACTTTACAGCTTTTTTAGCTTTTAATATATATATGTGGGTGTGCCACAGATGTTGGTTTGGACTTAATCGTATAATGTAATTAAGTAAGAGAATCATTTACCTTTTTCTTTGTTTTTGTGCACATTTATGATCATGGTGGACATCCACCAATTAAATTGCTTCAATTTTCACTTTTAGTATTTTTTTTGGAAGGTGTGTTCCTTTCACAGAAATCGACCGAGTTCGAATCACCGGATCCTGGCGGGTGCGGGTATGCCCGTAGGACTTACAGTGATCGGCGGCGACCGGACCCGGTATAACCCCCAGGCGGGAACCCCACGAAGTGGGTAAACCCTCCCCTCAGTATAGAACCCGCGACCTTTGGTCACTAGATCCTTATCCCTCATTGAGGTGGCAAACTGAGCTAGCCCAGCTGGTTTAATTTTCACTTTTAGTATATAAATATTCAATTATTAAAATCTAGATAAAATCCACATTAATTTTCGATTTATTATTATTATTATTTTGAAAGGGCAGGGCCCGGACAAAATTTGCAAAATTGTTATAAAGATACATGGAAATTTGATCTTAAGCCCCATACGAATTTAAAAAAGGAACTTATATACACATTTGTTTAACTTCAAAAATAATTAAAGGTAAAATCACTTAAGTAGAAATTTTGAGTAGCTTTTGAATCAAAATAAACATG
>BJCN01143349.1:0-10026 GCA_018326445.1 Flaveria brownii
TTGTACATGTCATCGAACGTAATGAACGTACGAATTAATGTAATGGATGTATGAATGAAAGTAAGAAACGTACGAACGAAAAAAAGAGTTTATGAATGAATGTGAATGTTAACGATGAATGGTAAATGAACGAAAGCTAATGAATGAATGATGAAGATAATAATGATATTATCTATGTGTACGTATGTTGTGTGACCGCATGTATATAAAGAATGGTTTAACGAAAGAAAAGTATGTTTTATTATAAAACTAGAACTCACTCAGCAACGCTGACTTTTTATGTGTTTCCAGTTGGCAGGTAAGGTTGCTGAGGATGGCACGAGGCGGCTACTCAGCTCTTTTGGGATGACATTCTTTTGTATAATGCTTTTGTGATGTAATACAACAATATGTGTTTTGTAATTGTTTAACGTTGTATTAACTGGCAAAAGCATTTATAGTAAAATGAAAAGTTATTTCATAGTTTCCGCTGTATGATTTTTGTAAAGATTATATAATGATGTGTTTTAAGTGCGACGATGACCAGCTGTGAGGTGCCCGGGAACGGGACCTTACATTTATTATTTAAAAAGTTAGAAAACTTGTAAATTATTGGTTTTGAGCATAAATAATAACACCTTAAAACTCCAGGGACCAAACTGTAATTTAATTAAAACTAAAACTTAAGTTTTGGAGAAAATTAAACAAATCATAAACTACAGGGACTAAAGCTGTAAATTTTTAAAACCGAACCCCTTTCTCTCTTCCCCCTCGTTTTTCCGGCCAACCTTCCGGCCACCGCCGGTCGCGGCTCCGGCCACCCTAAAACTTCATATTGAGCTACGGTTTTAAGCCCAAAAGGTACCAAATCGATCGTGGGTACGTTTTGAACTTGAAAGGGGCACTTTAATTCGGGTTTAATCGGTGTGTTGAGGGTTTCTAATCACGAAACCGAACCCCAAACTACCCACAACCGTTACAACACTTAATCCATAATGATAATGCAATTAAACCTGCGCAAATGTTAATCTAATCATATCGAAGTTATTAGTACGATTAATTACAATTGAAATGATCTTTAACACAATCAAAATCCATTTGTAACCCCCGATTGTAAATCGAATCCCTCAACTCGAATTGGCTGCAATTGAGGTATATAAACAGAGGGAAAACCTTCTAATCGACTTTTTAAAACTCTCTGAAATCTCAATTTCACCAAACACACACACATACATCGCATCTGCATCAAGAACAATCACGACCCGTTCGAACTTGTATCTATCGGTTTCTATCGAATTAACAGGTAATTAAACTATCATTTGATTCGTTTTTACATGGGGAACAAAAGTCCCATGGTTAATTCTATTAACATCAACATTCTGATGTTCAATTTAATCAATTGTGATTCTAGGGTTTATGTGGAATTGGGGGTTTTCAGATTTAAGATTTTAAAAGACTTAAAATGGGGTTTAAAACACTAATAGGGCTTTATCCCGGTGGTTGGGTTTCTGTTTGGTTTGGCAGGGGACCCGGGTTCGAACCCGAGTCCCTGCCATTATTTTTTAAAAAGAGTTTTATTAATAAATAATCTTTAGAAAATGTTTAAATATTATTATTAATTATATAAAAATCATTATTAATCAAAAATCAAATGAAACTTTTTTCTTTTAAATTTCCTTAGGAATTTGGTTAATAAATTTTTAATCCTTTTATCTTGAAATTATATAAATTGTTATAAAAATATAATTTAATATTAATTTTGAATCGTAAAGAAAGAAATCTCCTTTAATTCCCAAGAATTACAAATTAATAAATCCTTCATTTTTATAATATATATTTACAAGTTTAAATTGTATATATAAAGAAAATGAATATATATATATGTACATATGTGTACACTTATTGAAATCTATAGAATTTTATAATCATTTAAGCCTACAAAATACTATTTTTTATTAACTTGTAATTGTATTAAATCTCATTTAATTTTTAAATAACTTTAATATAATGAATTCTTTATTGTTATAAAATTTAGTTAAAAATTTATTATATATATGTACATACTTAGAATGTACACTTATTATAACGATTAGTTTAATCTTCTAAATTTATAAAATTACAATTTTATTAAATAGTAAATAATGATCATTTGATAATAAAATGTTAACTTTTAGTGTCAATCATTAAAATTCTTATTTAAATTATTTAATTACCAAGATAATAATAACTTACGTATTTGAAAATCATGGACAAATGGATATAGACATAACACCAAAATCACCATGATTAACTTAATACGACGTTTCGTTTAGGTGAACGTTAACGAATTCTTGGCGTTATATACAAGGCTTATTATTTGTTCATATTTTATTATTATGTGAGTTTTTTCATACCCCTTTTATTTATTTTTATACTTTGGGTTGAAACATGTTAACCTTATGATCTTTGCACTTGTAAACTCATTTGAATCTTGTAAACACTTGGGCAATTCATCTTGTTTTTCATGGTTAGTTGAACTTTAGTAATTACCATGTGATGACTATTATACGTACAATCATTAACTATTGCTAGCCTGGAGACGTCATAGATCTATGGGCCTGACAAGCCTACTTGGTTAATCCAAGTACACTTAGCTAATCATTTAATCTTGTAATCTTGTAATCTGTCAATGTTTGATTGTTACATTTGTTCATACATCCCTAATTACTTTATTCACTAACCTATAACATGAATTGTCGTCTTTTATATATATATATATATTTATGTATGAAAACTATAGAAAACTCACCAACATTATATTGACCTTTTATTTTTAACATGTTTCAGGAAATGATAATGCTTAGCTTGCTATGAAGACATTGTTCCATCTTACACTGAACCTAGATTAAAATAAAAATACATTTGTTATCATTTGACTTTGAAATTTCTATGTTTTGGAACATGTTTTATTTCTTAAATGTATGTCTTGAATATTAAGCTTTAATAATATTATTATTTTAAATTAGCGTTGTGTGGTATGAACAATATTAACCCCCACATCTCGATGTTTCCGCCGTTAAGGTTGGGGTGTGACACTAATCACTTGTAATTATTTTGATTAATAAAGTTCTTTCTTGTATTCTTATTGAAGTTTCATATTCTTACTTTCTTGTTATTGACGAATTGTACATTCTTGTACTCAATTGGTTAACAATCGGTATCAAAGCCTGGTGAGAGGCTCAATGGAGGATCAAGATTCAATCAAAGATCGTTAGGTAGTAACGATGGTGTCAACAAAGTTTGAGATTGAGAAATTCGACGGGAAGAATGACTTTGGGTTATGGCGACTGAAGATGAAGGCAATGCACGTTCATCAACGAGTGGTGGATGCCTTGGCTGGAGAATCTAAGTTCCCGAACACAATGCCGGATAAGGAGAAGAAGGAGACGCTTGAAGAAGCACACAGTTCGATCATCTTGAACTTGGGGATTCAGATACTTAGAGAAGTATCGAAGGAGACGGAGGCGGCATGGGTCTAGTCCAAATTGGAAAGTATGTACCTGAAGAAGTCTCTTGCGAACAGGTTGTATCTCAAGAAACGTCTGTACACGTTCTAAATGGTGTCTGGGAAGTCAATTGAAGATCATACTGACGAATTCAACAAGTTAGTGTTGGATCTTGAAAACATTGAAGTTGAGTTGGATGATGAAGACCAAGAAATCATATTCTTAACTCATCTCCTATCATCTTATGAGCAATTTGTGGATACATTGATGTATGGTAGGGATACTCTCACCATGGAGGAAGGGCTGGCAGCTCTTAACTCAAAGAGGTTGAAGAAAAGAACTGATCATAAGGAAGATGGTGGAGAAGATTTGGTGGTTAGGGGAAGATCCGAACAAAGAAACATCAAGCTAAGAAGTGTCTCAAAGTCAAGATCTATGTTCAAGAAAAGATGTTATGTGTGTGGGTCAGAAAAGCACTTCAAGAAAGATTTACAGGATTGGAAAAGAAAGAAG
Organism: Flaveria brownii; assembly: GCA_018326445.1. Lineage (NCBI taxonomy): Eukaryota > Viridiplantae > Streptophyta > Magnoliopsida > Asterales > Asteraceae > Flaveria > Flaveria brownii. Next base: position 3,978 of record BJCN01143349.1, read on the forward strand.
GGTGAATCAAGTGGGTCAAAGTCTCATTCTGGTCATAATGCACAAGATGATACCTCTGATGGGTATGAGAGTGCAGATGTGTTAGCTGTCACAAGCATCGGTAAAGAAACTGAGTGGGTGATGGATTCAGGTTGTTCATACTATATGAAACATGTTAAGGAGTTCTTCAAAGATTTAAAGTTTGAAGATCTTGGATCTATGAAGCTAGGGGATGATAGACCTTAGAAGATTGTGGGTCATGGTACAATGATTCTGAGGATGAAGAATGGTATGGAAGTAGAGCTTCATGATGTAAGGTATATCCCTAGTCTTGTCATAAGGGCTGGGAGAGTTACAGGAGAAACATGTGATGACTTAGTTGAAGATTTGTGATTTTGGTTTTTGTGAGACTTGTATTCTTGGGAAACACAAGTGGGTAAAGTTCACAAGGGCTAAGCATATCACAAGTGGGATATCAGATTACATTCACTCTGATTTATGGGGTCCTACTAAGGTTGATTCTTTAGGTGGTGCTAGATACTTTATGACTTTGATAGATGATTTTTCAAGAAGAGTTTTGGGTGATCATTTTAAAGAATAAGAGTGATGCCTTTAGTAAGTTCAAGGAACGGAAAGTCCTTATGGAAACTCAAACTGAAAGAAAAGTCAAGAAGCTAAGAACTGATAAGAGTGATGCCTAGTCATCCATAGTATAATGGTTTGGATGAAAGGATGAATAGGACTTTACTTAAAAAGGTGAGGTGTATGTTGGCTAGTTCTAGTTTACCTAAGATGTTTCAGGCTGAAGTTGTGACTACTACAGCTTATCTAGTTAACAGGTCTCCATCAGCTGCATTAGATATGAAGACACCCATGGAGGCATGGTCAGGTAGAAAGAATAACTATGGAGTACTTAGGGTGTTTGGGTCATTGGCTTATGCTCATGTTAGCCAAGGGAAACTAGAACCCAGGGCCTGTAAATGTGTATTTCTAGGATACCATAAGGGTGTGAAAGGGAATATTTATGGAGACTAGATGTTGGCAGACCCCGGGTTATAATGAGCAGAGATGTGGCTTTTCAAGAGGATGTTTTGTATAAAGATATTGAAGGAAAAAGGGATACATTAGTTAGAGAGAAGATTGAAGTTCAGATTGAGGTGGAGCAGCAGGGTGTGAATGATAAAGGTGTTAATCATGTTATGTCTAATAGCCAAGGGGATGATTTGGATGATTATCAATTAGATAGGGATAGGCAGAGGAGACAAGTGGTTGCTCTACTTAGGTATAGAAAGGGGATTGACTTATCAGTATTAGCCTTTGTTGCTGCTGAAGAAGAAAGTATCTATGAACCATTGTCATAATATGAGGCAATTTCTGTAAAAGAAAGCTCAAAATGGTGTAAGGCCATGGAGGAAGAGATGAAATCACTTTATAAGAATGGCACATGGGGGCTGGTTGATAAACCTGAGGATCACAATCCTGTGCCATGTAAGTGGCTGTTCAAACTGAAAGATAGGATTTCTGAAGGTGAACCTCCTAGGTACAATGCTAGATTAGTAGCTAAGGGGTTTACACAGAAGCCAGGGGTGGATTATAATAAAATATTCTCACCTGTGATGAAAAAATCATCTATAAGAGTTATGTTATCATTGACTGCTTTTATGGATATGGAGTTGCATCAACTGGATGTGAAAACGATGTTTCTACATGGGAAGTTAGATGAAACAATCTATATGAAGTAGTCTAAGGGGTTTGAGGTTAAGGGGCAAGAAGATAAGGTGTGTCTCCTTAAGAAGTCCTTGTATGGACTGAAGCAATCTCCTAGACAGTGGTATAAAAGGTTTGATGAACATATGGTGATTAATGGGTTTAACAGGAGCAACTATGATAGTTGTGTATATTTCAAGGTATACAGATTGAACAAGTTTGTGTATTTGTTGCTGTATGCTGATGACATGTTGGTGGCTTGTCAAGACTTGGAAGAAGTTGAAGCTACTAATTAAGAAGATGTTGACGTCAGAATTTGAGATGAAAGATCTAGGTGAAGATATTGGGCATGAAGATCAAGCGAGATAGAGAACACAGGGTGTTAAAGCTGTCTCAAAGCTCTTACTTGGAGAAGGTACTAAGTAACTATAGGATGGATGATGTGAAGCTAGTAACTATTCCTACAGGTGCTCATATAAAACTGTCCAGCCCTGATCGTCCTAAGTCAGATGTTGAAGTTGATTATATGAAGAAAGTGCCTTGTGCCAATGTGGTTGGGAGCTTGATGTACTTGATGGTGTGTACAAGGCTGGATATTGGATATGTTGTGAGTTTAGTTAGCATGTATTTGTCAAATCCAGGTAAAGCCCATTGGGTTGTTGTGAAATAGATCTTGAGATATCTCAGGGGTACTAAACACTATGGCTTAGTGTTTAGGTGTCATGAACATATGTAGAGTAAATGGATTGTTGGTTAAGTTGATTTAGATTTTGCCAATGATCTAGATAGAGGGAGATCTATTAAGGGTATGCATTTCAAGTGCTGGGTAACTTGGTTAGTTAGAAAGTCAAGTTGCAGCATGTAGTGGCATTATCTACCATAAAAGCTGAGTACATAGCTTTGACTGAGGGAGTCAAGGAAGCTATATGGTTTCATGCTTTTGTTTTTGAATTAGGGATTCATGTTGCAGACTCAGTGGTGTATTGTGATAAGTGCAGTTTTGTTATCTAAGAATAGCGTGTTTCATGAGCGAAGAAAGCACATCAATGTGAAGTTACATTTTATAAGGGATGTGATGGATGTTGTGAAGGTGAAAGTGGAGAGTGTGTCTACTTTGGAGAATCCAGCGAATGAGTTTACAAAGTCTTTACCTGGTGTCAAGTTTAAGTTTTGCTTGGATGCATTGGGAGTTGGTTAAAATCTTGTTTTGATTTTAAGGTGGAGATTTGTGAGATATTAAAGTCAAAACAAGTGTATCTTCTGAAGTTAAGTTTCTTCCGAAGCTTAACATATTTTCTTCCGAAGCTTGGTTTAAGTCTTTCGAAGGTTATGTTTGCTTTGGAAGTATTCTAAGGATCAATGTGGAAATCTTCCGAAGGATAGTTTCTGCTTCAGAAGTATTAGTCTAGGGTCTTAAGTGTAAATTCTCAATATTTATTGAGTGTCTTAAGTAACCATTAGAGTTAGTTACTCAATTAGCGATATAAATAGGGATCCTATGTAATCGGTGAGATATTCACTTTTACTCTTTTACATATCACTAATCACTCGTAATCATTTTGATTAATAAAGTTCTTTCTTGTATTCTTATTGAAGTTTCATATTCTTCGTTTCTTGTAGTTGTCAAATTATGCATTCTTGCATTCAATTGGTTAACACTTATAATATGAGTTCTATTGTATAGTGAGTTAGGTTTTTAGGCTACCATCGAACCATTAAATTGAATTACAATATGTTTGTTTAGAACATTTAGTAAACTTTGAATCATTCTTTGAACTACTGAATTTTAGTGAATAAAGTATATAGTGAGTTACTATATATATTATTGTAAGATACAAGATACTCACAATAAGATCGATCTTGAATAATAAACACGGAATGAATATCGCTCGGTTGGATTGAACAAAAGGAGAGATCAAGATGAACATAATGTAAATAACTTTGATTTCTATTCCAAAGAGAAAATTGATTACAAACAGTGAAATATTTATGGTGTGTTACAAATAACAAAAGAAAATATCTATTTATACTAAAACAGAAGTTCTCGCGTGATAACATCTTCTCGCGCGGTAACTTGGTTCTTTCACGGAAGCTTGTCTTCAAAAGTTTGTTTTTTGATTTTCGAGACTCTAGGTTTAATTTAATCCTAACAATTATTACCAAATTATGAGTTCATTGCCTGGATTATATTGTTACATGTAGGTATTCGTTCATTACTTGGGTAATAGGTACTACATTTAGGTGTTAGTTTCATTATTTAACTAGCTTCATATCAAATAGAAACAAAAAATATGAATCGGATGCCTTAAAAAAAGAAAAAATTAAATTAGATGAACAACCAAATGTTGACAATAAACAACTAAATACTAATATTGAACACTCAAATGATAAACAATCGAATAATGATGGACAACTGAATGATGAAAACAAACAGATAATAATAAAGAACCAAGTAATGATGAACAACCAAGTGATGCAAACGAAGGCACAAATGATGAACACACGAATGTTGAAAACACAAATGAGACGTTAAATGTTTATGATCCAACTATATGGAATAATGTTAGTATCAATCTAAGAGATTTACTAACCGAAAACAGTCCAATTATGATTTATGGTTCTAACTTCCCGAAAATGAAAATTCAAGTAGCTTTAATGTATCTTTTTATACGCAAAAGTCGATAAACGGGAAATAGATGTAGATAGATTTTTTTTGTGTGTAAACTATTTAATGTCAATTATGTACAAGTAATTTAGAAAATATAGGTATTGATGATTGGCATAATATTTATGGCAAATTAAAACAACATGAAGCATGGATTGAATTAACAAATGAGATTGAGAAAAAATAAAACAATTGATAAACTAACTCAACATCAAGTATAAATAAAAAGAACATTGAAAACATGTGTTAATAAGAATTATCGCACTTGTAAAAATATTTGGTAAGAGAATATATTATTTTGGGGGGAAATGAATAATATTATGAAGAAAACAATATAAAATAAAATTCATAATCACTACCATGGAAAGAATATGTAAAACAAAATAATTGACTTATTTGCATGTGAAAATAATTTTTTTTGAAAAGGTTAAGGAACCTAATTTTTTTTTCAATAATACTTTATTGCATTGTAAATACACGTCATAAAGAACGAATGTTGATTATCTTGTGATTTAATAATACTTTTTTTCATCAACTCCGATAGAAATTAAAAAATACTTTTCAGAATTTTTAATAATAGATGATACAACCAGTAAAGACTTTTTTAGATATTAATCTTAGGGCATTTTATACTATGTGTGGATGTAATAGTTTAAATTTAGTACTTTATGATATGGATAAGTCATTTAAAAGATAGTAAATTTTATATACAATGTACATATTCAATATTTTTTTCATCAACTAAAAATGAAAAATACAATTTTTTTACCAAACTTAACTCATAAATCAATATCATAAACACGTAAAAAAATAAGGTAGAAAGATACCAAGGTAAATAGATATGAAGCACCACAATAATAATTTAATAGATGCACTATTGGCATTATTTGATGATTGTGAAGATCTAAAAATCAAAAGTGAGACTAAACGTTTGGCTACATATAAATTCTAAAATTTGAACTCTAATTAGGAATTTTGAACTCTTATTAGGAATGATCATCTGGGATGTTGTTTTGTTTACTGTTTATTCAGTTAGTAAAAACTTACAATAAAAAATTTGTGTACTGTTGATGCCATAAAACAACTAGATGTTCTATCACAGTAGAAAAACCCTCCAAGTTTTTTTAGTTATACTTTTTATATTTTATATTTTTATATTTATTTTGAGGTTGGTGCTAAGATCGGATATATGGATTTACTACAAAGCTTTATAAGATTAAGTACTATTCTTTAGTGAAATGATAGCTACTTCAGTTGTTCTTGAGGTTTATGTTATACTTTGGTAAACCTTATACACTTATAACTCAAGTATTACTCTAAAAATGATAAGCTAACTTGGAAAATCTGAATTAAATAGTTACATGAATTAGTAATTAGTATCCCAAAAGAAGACCAAATTAATCGCAACATTTATAGTTATTGTTTGTTCATAGCTTAATAATTACTCACAAAAGAAGACCAAATTTTACAATGACAGATTGACAGTACAATATAAACATGAAACACACACATCTCATCATAGTCCAGAAGCTATGTAATACACAAGTAACCATTTAATGCATGCATGCATAACTTATTCATAAATCTTACAAGAAAACAACACTATCAGCTTATTTGCGATCTCCACCACCTCCATGTCCAGACCCATATCCACTTCCCTCTCCTGAACCCTCACCCGACCCTCCGCCACGTCCACCA
>BJCN01143370.1:992-14858 GCA_018326445.1 Flaveria brownii
ACGGGCCATTGCTCGTTCGAGCTGGTTGTTAAAGAAATGCATTCCTTGATCACTAATTAAAGCCTTAGGGACACCAAATTGAGAGAATAGCTTCTTAAGGAATCTGACAATGTTCCTGGCATCATTGGTAGGTAAGGCTTGAGCTTCAGCCCATCTTGAAACGTAATTGACTGCTACCAAGATGTAACGATTGCCAAATGAAATCGGGAATGGCCCTATGAAATCAATACCCCATATATCAAATACCTCGCATACTTGAACTGGTTTCTGTGGCATCTCATCCCGTGTTGAGATATTGGTTGCTTTTTGACATGCATCACATGTGCGTACCATGTTATGAGCATCTTTGAAGATCGTGGGCTAATAAAATCCAGAGTCAAATACTTTTTTGGATGTAAGGGTTGCTCCGTGATGTCCTTCTGTGGGTCCTTCATGATAGTGCCTTAGAATCTGTTCCGCTTCACTTCTGTATACACATCTATGAATGAGTTGGTCTGCACCGATTCTGAACAGATACGGGTCTTCCCAATAGTAATACTTGATATCAGTAAAGAATTTATTCTTTTGCTGACAAGTCATTCCTTTAAGAAAGATTCCGCTTCCCAAATAATTTGCTAAATCGGCAAACCAAGGATGTTTATCGATTGAGGATTGGATGTGCATAAGGAATTCATGAGGAAAATTGTCGTTTATTATGGATTCCTCAGTCTGTGAAGGACTTGAATCTTCAAGACGTGAGAGATGATCGGTCGCCAATTTTTATGCTCCTTTCTTATCATGAAGTATCCAAAGAATCAATCTCGGCTTTGCATCTTGTTTGTTGAATAGATAACGAAGGGCTGCATGATCGATGTAAACGATTGTTTTTGTCAAATGCAAAAACTACTATGAGAAGCTCTTTCTCGGTGGTGTAGTTTTCTTGTGCATCGTTTAAGGTTTTGCTCGTATAGTGAATTGGGTGGAATTGCTTGTCTTTCCTTGATCCTAATATAGCTCCTACTATGAAATTGCTTGCGTCACAAATGAGTTCAAATAGTAGCGTCCAATCTGGGGAAACCATAATCGGAGCGGTTACCAATCTCTCCTTGAGTAAATTGAATGCACTGGTGCATTTGTCGGAAAATACAAACTGTGAGTCTTTCTCAAGAAGTTGAGTCATTGGTCGAGCGATTTTCGAGAAATCTTTAATGAAATGATGGTAGAATCCTGCATGACCTAGGAAACTTCTGATATCTTTCACGGTCATGGGATGTGGAAGTTTGGAAATAGTGTTGACTTTGGCATGATTGACTTCAAAGCCTGCTTGACAAATCTTATTTCGTATCACTATTCCTTCAGTAACCATGAAATGGCATTTTTCCCAATTCAAAACAAGGTTAGAATCTTCACATCTAACCAGCATCTTTTCCAGATTTTGAAGACATTATTCAAATGAGTTTCCAAAGATGGAGAAGTCATCCATGAAAACTTCCATTGAGTGTTCAATCATGTCGTGAAAGATTGCTACCATGCATCTTTGAAATGTAGCGGGAGCATTGCACAATCCAAAGGGCATTCGCCGATAAGCAAACGTGAAATATGGACAGGTGAATGTCGTTTTCCCTTGATCTTTGGGAGCAATATGAATTTGGAAATAACCTGAGAAACCATCCAGGAAATAATAGAATATTTTTCCAAATAATCTCTCAAGCATTTGGTCAATGAACGTAAGAGGGAAGTGATCTTTCCTTGTGGTGTTATTGAGTTTGCGATAATCGATGCAAACTCTCCATCCTGTAACTGTACGAGTGGGAATAAGCTCATTCTTCTCGTTAGTTACAACAGTCATTCCTCTTTTCTTTGGAATAACTTAGACAGGACTGACCCAAGGTGAATCAGAAATAGGGTAAATCAAACTGGCATCTAGCAGTTTGATTACTTCTTTCTTCACCACCTCTTGCATGCTCAGGTTTAAACGTCTTTGAGGTTGAATGACGGATTTGAAGTTCTCCTCCATCAGTATCTTGTGAGTGCAAAAGGATGGATTGATTCCTTTGATGTCTATGATTCTCCATGCAATTGCTCGTTTATATGCCTTCAACACATTGAGCAACTTATTCTTCACATCAATTGATAAGGTGGATGAGATTATGACAGGAAGTTGAGATGTGTTTTCAAGAAAAGCGTATTCGAGATGAGATGGAAGTTCTTTGAGCTCTAAAACTGGAGGGTCTTTAATAGAAGGTTTGGCTTTAGGTTCTAGCTCTTGTTCAATGATCTTAAATGCTTCTTGATGAGACGATGTTTCATCAACTTCTAGTTCTGAAATGATTTGATTCTCACAGATGGGTTCGGTGATTTGGTCCTCTATTAATTGAGTGTTGCAAGCTTCATTTCGAACAGTTTCCTTTAAATCACAGCTTATGATTAAATCACAAACATCAATGTAATAGAGCGAGTCATCATGATGTTGAGGGTGTTTCATGGATTGGCCTATATCGAAAGTTACTTCCTCCTCGTCTACTCGAAGCGTGAGTTTGCCGGTGCAAACATCAATGAGGGCTCAAGCAGTCGCTAAAAAAGGTCGACCTAGGATAAGAGGAACACTCTTATCCTCATCCATGTCAAGGATCACAAAAACAACGGGAAATGCGAATTTGTCGATTTTAACTAAGAGATTTTCAAGGTTGCCCTCGGATATTTTACAAAACGGTCAGCTAACTGGATGCTCATACGGGTGGGTCTAGGTTCACCTAACTTTAACTTTTCAAAAACCGCATAAGGTATAAGGTTAATGCTAGCACCTAAATGAGCTAACACGTTGCTAACAGAAAGATTTTCTATTAGGCAAGGTATGGTAAAGCTTCCTGGATCTGTCATCTTTTGAGGTAGTTTGTTTTGAAGAACTGCAGAGCATTCCTCATTCAAAACTACGTGTGATAACGCTTCTGGTTTCTTTTTGTTTGACAAGACATCCTTCAAAAACTTAGCATAATTTGTCATTTGGGCTAAGGCTTCCATCAAGGGTAGATTGATGTGGAGTTGTTTGATCAACCCCATGAATTTGCCATATTATGCCTCTATTCGTTGTTGTCGCAAATGAAGTGGATATGGAGGTGGTGGAACATAGGGTGGTGGTGGAATGTATTTCTTGGTTGGTTCTTCAATAATAACAGGTTGCTTTTGCTTATCACTTGCATTACTTGAAGCTTCGACTTCTACTTCTTCAAGGATGGGTAATGCAGGTGCATCACCTTGAGTGGTTTTGCCACTCCTAGTGGTGATGGATTTGACTTGAGCATTAGGGTTTGTCATAGTGTTGCTAGGCAAAGCACCTTAGGGTCTTTCAGATAGTTGTTGTGCTATCTGACCTACTTGGTGTTCTATGGTTTGCAATGATGCTTTGCTGCTTTTGATGTCTGCCTTGTTTCTTTGGAACCTCTCCACATTTCTTCGATCAAATTTCCGGATGTACTCATCTGTGGCTTGTGTGGTTAACAACAATTACTACAATAGGTGTTCTATTGATGATGCTCCACGGTCTTGATTACTACTGCTTGGACCTTGGTATCGTGGTTTCTGTTGTTGGTTAGATGGCCTTCGGTTAAATCCTGATGATGATTGGTTGTTACCAGTATCTCTGTAATTCGAGTTGCTTCTCCAATTTGAGTTGTTATTATATGAGTTACTTGGGACTCCTACATAGTCAACATCTTCAACCATAATAATGCCTTGTGGGCATTCGCTGGTCTTGTGTGAATTTCCACTGGTGTTGCATCGTGTTGGAGTTTTCTTTAGCTCGGCTTGTAATTGTTCGAATCGTTTGTTAGAGCTTCTAATTGGGCTGCAATTAGGGTTTTAGAGTCTACTTGATGAATACCTTTAGAACTAGGTTTGGTTCTTAAGGGATTATAAGCAAAGCTCTTCTTAGCTGCTCTTTCTAGGGCTTAGTATGCCTCTGTTGGCGTGACACTTCCGAAATCTCCTCCCGCACTTTGGTCTACAGCTTGTTTGTGTGCTCTACTGATTGCATCATAAAAGGTATGACATTGCAGCCATAGATCAAGTCCGTGATGTGGGCATATCCGAAGGAGACTTTTGTATCTCTCCCCTGCTGCGTGTAATGATTCATCATCGTCTTGGCAGAAGCTTGTGATGCTGCTTCTTAGTTTAGCAGTGCGATCGGGTGGAAAGTATTTCAAAAGGAATTGTTCATCCATTTCCGCCCATGTGGTGATGGAACCAGGAGAAAGCAAATCAAGCCCGTCAATGGCTCGGCCTTGAAGTAAAAATGGAAAAAGTCTTAGTCAAATGGCGTCGTCTGAACAGTTATTGATTTTGAAGGTCGCACAAATATGAAGGAATCATGAGATGTGAGCGTTAGGATCTTCGTCTTGCAATCCATGGAACTGAACAGAGTTTTCTAAGAGTTGGATAATACTAGACTTAATCTCAAAATTGTTGGCTGTTATTGTTGGTTGGACAACACTAGACTCGTAACCATCGATTGACGGTGCGGCATAGTGCGTCATCTTTATTTCCTCATCGTGGTTAGCCATGTCTTCTTCGGATGGTGTACCTTATAAAATGTATTCTTCAATGATTGGATCTGCTTGTCGTGGTCTTTCACGTAACCTTTGACAGAAAAGTCGCTCGGGTTCCGAAAGAGGCGAAACAAGTTTAGGGTTGGACGAGTCAGACATACACTAACTTAAGGAACATAAACTAACTAAGACTTAGAATGAATCAGGCAACTGTAACTAAACTAGCTAAGGCAAACTATCTACCAAAAATAAGATGAAGTTGAACAAAATATACACAAGATAGTCAAAAATTTAGATTGTCTTTCAAACTGCCGTGTGTCCCAGGCAACGGCGCCAAAAACTAGATGTGATGCGGAATGTATATAATTTGATAAGGATTTTTCACAAGGATTTAGTTTTAATTGGTTATTACTAATACTAAACCACACACAAACAAAAGGCAAGTGTACATGTCGTGTGGTAATATAGTTTTGGTAAGAAACGGGTATCAATCCGTGGACACACCTAGCCTACTCAACAACCTTAATATTTGACTATCAGATTGGGTTTTCTTTTTGAGAAAAGGATAAGTTGCATTAATAAGATTTTTGGAGTTTAAAAACAATAATTAAAATAAAGTAAAGTAAGATTAAAGCGTTTGGATTTAAAACCAGGGAATAAAGGCTATAATCTTAATTAGATTACACTTACATAACTGTGATGAATTGGTGGTGCGATTAAAGATATTGATTAGTGTAATTATGTTAATGTTTATAAAGATGAGCTGACACGATTTCTCATCTATTCTGCTCCGTAGTGACTAGGATCACGTCAGGTTGATTTTACTGCTTAGATCAAAGCCCTAGTAATGTAGGTAAATCTTTTGTGACCTTTTTGACATACGATTTCTGAAAACATAATTTAATGTCAAAAAGAGAGTTGATCAGGTTCCTTCCTAACATACCATTAATTTTAGAAAACCGTAACAATTACTGTAGATTTCTCATACTAATAAAATGGAACCTGCAAATGATCAGAAAGTTAAGGTGATATGATTTCTAATAATCATTTCTAGCTCATTAGCCATGGATTTATTATGAAGACCGGTTTTGTGAATGAAAGTTGATCATACGTTTTTCAACCGTGTATGAGAATCACAATCACAAACCATAAATTTATAACTTCACGTTCAAATGCAGATGCTACCCATCAAAAGTTTTCCCAAGACCACCATAACAATAATATAACATATATCACACCATTAGTTCATAACAAATTACATAAGTTTATCCAATTAGAATGATAATAAGAGTTTAGCTCATAATGAGCTTGAACATAACAACAGATAACATAGAAGACAGATATGAAATCATCGGTGAAATGGAACAATCAAACTGGTGATCCATAATGGATGACGTTTAGAAAATCCCGACTTCTTCAAGTGTTGTATGCACCTCCCGAGCCTCCAAATGGTCTTGAAGACTTGATTCCGGAGAGAATTCTCCAGAGTAACTCTCCCAACAAAAGCTTACCAAAATGGTGAACTTAGGCCGCTATTTATAGGCTTTCTGGAGTGTTTAAGTATGACCACGTGCCTAAAAGGCACATCCCCGTGCTAGTTCAATGCTTACGTAAGTTGGTTGGCTCGTACGTGCAGGTTATGTCGGGCATGGCCCCGTGCTTAATGGGGCACGTCCCCGTGTTGGAGGTGGGGCATGGCCCCGTGCCTTATGGGGCACGACCTCGTGCTTGCTTTTAGGGGACATTACTTTTTGTCCTGTCAGATGTCCAAACACGGGGGTGTGTCAATTTAGAACGGGGGTGTGTTTCAGGTAAGGCATGGGGGCGTGCTTAATGAGGCACGACCCCATGCTTGGACTCCAAAGCTCGGATTACTTCAATTTCTTGTCAAATATGCTTATTTTGTCCAACTTGACCTTTTAAACACCTGCAAACACAATTTAATATTTTTAAGTACATACTCATCATTTTAAGGGAGATATTGATGAATAATTGATGTGCTTTTGATCGGATTTTTATGTATAATTTGGAGCACATCAATTTGCATGCTGGCTCTTGACTCTATTTGTTGTACATTGCCCAAAATTACGGTTTGAGTTAGTCCAGACCGATACAAACATTTATTTGTAGGTCTCTAGCCAGTTTTTGTGTATATAAGATAGTACTTCTGAAAATATATTAAAACAAAATTGTTTATCTACAAATATCAATTTATGTATGTATGTATGTGTATGTATGTATGTAGAAAAACATAAGTCCACCCTTTGCTTCAACTAGTCATTCATAAAAAATGTTATAATTATACTTGTAGATCTCCGGCGTGGGAGACTCACACAAACGTCCCCATGCGTGTTTAAACTTTCCCCAGTCTTCTTTCATGAAACTTGCTTTTACAGTGTTTCCCGATATTTTTATCAATATGCCACCTGCATAAATACTTCGATGCATCCAGAAATACTTTACAAGTTGTGTTCATTAAAGCAAGATCTCTGACTGTTATTATGACGTGTGGCCCAATACACGTGTGTAACATATCTTTCAATCTGTTAGGCACTCATTCAAAATTATCTTCCTGTTCTTTGCTAATAAACGCATGAGCAACACAAAATGTATTGTGTGTCGAGGTAACACCAACGATCTGTACAAATGGAAGTTTGTACATGTTTGTTTTGTATGTAGCGTGTATCATTAGCACATGCGGGAATGCACATCACGTGTCGTATGATTTTGGATGACAGAAAAATATATCATCTACGACATTCGTCTTCGGATCTTCTCGAGTGTAATAAACGTACCCTTTAGAAGAAAAAAGGTTTTCTAAAACTTTAATTGGTGTTTCAATGAATTTCTTTTCATTTCTTATTTTCTGTTGAGCGTTGTATACGTCTCTAGTCACAGATACGTTATTAGGGTTTTGCTTTTTTAAAGCTGATAATATGTTACGAGCCTTCATGTTCTGATCAGTTAGCTGCTCCACCAGATTGTATTCGTTTTGAGAAAACCTTCTTACAAACGGGTGTCCCTCCATATGTTGAGCGGGATCATGGTTATGTTCGTCGTTCTTCACCTCTAATTTCCACGAACTACGTTTATTGTCATATATCCTTATAATTTTAAAGGACATCCAATTTTTTTTGCTACCTGATCGTCTAACTGTTGCTTTACTTTTGTGTTCACCACCACGATCATAGATAAGTCATACCCTTACAACATGACCTCCTTTTTTCTTTGATCTTCGTGTAACAATAACGTAAGCATTATCACGTCCACTATTAACAGCCCAACAGACTAACTCATCGAGTGATAAAAATTCTTGTAAAGTTTCAAACGATACCTTCCTGTTCTGATTATCATCAAATTTTCATTAGTTGAGTGAAAATTTATATTACTTTGTTGCGGGTCGTAACTTGATTCACGGCAAAAGTCGAATTCATCATCGGGAACATACGATTTGTTTAAATCTGGCAGTCGTGTCTCGTAATAAGATTGAACGTACGAATCATCTTGATTGCTATCTGACACGTACGAAACATTTGAATATTCATTCGCATTCACCAAAAAAATAGTTACCATCCCAAAACGACATAGCGAACGAATGAAAACGTATAATATTTTGAGAGAAACACTCGTTTGATAAATTTCAAACTTTGAAACACCGAATGCGTTTATATATGTGAAAACGAATCTTGTGTCTCGTCACATTTGATTGAGCTTTGGCTGTTGTGGATGAGCTATACGCAGCGTATGGATCCATACGTTGCTCATAATGGTGTCACGTGTGTCGTGTGGGATGGGTATGTCTGACAGCTATACGTCGTGTATAGCTCATACGCCACGTATAGGATGGGCTATACGCAGCGTATGGATCCATACCATTTTGAAGTGCGTCTGACAACTATACACTGCGTATGGGTCAATACGCAACGTATATGTCTGACATGTACTACAAAAGCAACTTGTACGTTTCAGTCTTATAAGATGACATGTATAATTATACGATGCATATGATGTCATACGAGACGCGTGATTTTTTTAAAAGAAAATAAGCTTTTATGGTTCGACTATTTCTTCAAAATAATTTTTCAGGTAAACCATAACTCTCACTACATTTATATACATACTTACGTACACATATATGTCTTGAGTACTTAATAATCATTTTAACTAATTCGGGTTCCACGGTACTAGTCGGTTATGATAAAAATCTTGAAAATTATTCAAGTTAACCGTAACCGACTAGCACTGATGGAGCCCGATCAGTTGCAATGATTATTAAGTATCCAATTCAGATATATGTATATATGTATGTAAATACTTACTGAAGTAAGAATATATAATATTACTGAGTAAATTATTTGCCTGAAAAATGTTGAACCACATAACACTAATTTTTTACGATCATATCTTTTGAAAAGATTAAACGTATGATTACCATAACTCACGAACGATTGCATTTGAGGTTTCGTGTCATCGATAATTTGATATACTAAATCGAACCATTACATTTTTTAGATGAGCGAATGCGTTCGTATTCCCTGCCTTTATATATAAACGAAAATGGACTCATACGCGTCGTATAGAATCATACGTCACGTATAGACGTGTGGTGCATATGTCAAATGGGTAGGTTCACCGACAGCCATACGTGACGCATGGACTCATGCGCCGCATATAAATAGGTGTTGATTTAGTCAAAAGGTGTCTCTATATGAGGACCCAAATTAAATGGCTTAACTAATATTCTTTACCGGAAAACTCAACATTTATCTATAGAAACTCGTCCAAAATTCGGTGTAGGCTTATTGCTTGTACTAGAAAGTAAAAATGTCCAGTCTCCACAGTTTTGACACTGACATTGATATTGAGCGCACTAAAAGTTGACCGACTCTAAAGTCGGCATCAGATTTGTATTATCCATTATTTTACTTCAATTCTTCATCACTTTGATCCCAATTCACCAAATTACTCAACTCCCTCATAGTCAAAGTCATGGATGACTCTGATCAGCCGGCCATAGTGAATCACTACTCAACCAACAACAAACAAGTTCAAGAAATAGCCGCTGACTGCCGCCGCCCGCCGGAAAGATACATCCGACAACAACACAAAGAGTACGCTCACCTCGCCACCGGCGACTCTTCTCCAGCGGAAATTCCAGTTATCGACGTTAGCCTCTTAACCTCATCACCTTCGGAGCTCCATAAGCTCAAGTCAGCTGTTATCACTTGGGGCTGCTTTCAAGCAATTAATCACGGAATCGAAAGCTCCTTTTTGGACAAAGTTCGTGAAATTGGTAAACTCTTCTTCAAGTTATCATCAGATGAGAAGAAGAAGAAATACTTGAGGGAAGAAGATGATGTTGAGGGATATGGAAATGACATGGTTCTCTCAGATGATCAAGTTCTTGACTGGAATGATAGACTTTACCACACTCTTCTTCCTAAAGATCAAAGAAAGATGAGGTTTTGGCCTCAGGATCCTACCAACTTCAGGTAATCACATCATCAATCTCATCTAATTAATTAATGATTCAAGGGTACGTACTATACTGCATACACGTCCATCAGATGTATATGATGTTCGATCATCTAGTATTATTGATCAATTCATTATATATGACACGGGGAGGTTCTTGATGAATATAGCTCCAAGATAGAGGTGATCTATCAAGTTGTGCTTAGATCACTGGCTAGATCGTTGAACTTGCAGGAGGATTGCTTCTTGAACCAATTCGGAACGAGTGCGAAGAAGAGTGCGAGGTTTAACTACTACCCTCCTTGTCCATGGCCCGAAAAGGTGTTGGGAGTTAAACCGCATGCCGATAGTTCCGCGATCACGGTTCTGATGCAAGATGAGGAGGTTGAAGGGCTGCAGCTCTTGAAAAATGATCAGTGGGTCGCGGTTCCTATTGTTCCTGATGCTTTAACCATCAATGTTGGTGATCAGATCGAGGTACGTAATCCTTGTGTTTCTTCTTATCACTGCTCGCTAGAAAGAAAACCGGTGATCATTTGTGATTGAAAATACTGCATGTCCTCAGTTTTCTACTAGTGCCTGCTAACTTTTTTGTAATGAAAAGATTATGGATTTAAGGGTATGAGTATGAAAAATGTGCAGATAGTGAGTAATGGGATATTCAAGAGCCCTGTGCATAGGGTGTTGGTGAACTCGAAAAAGGATAGGATGACTCTAGCTGTGTTTTGCCCAGTTCTATCGGACCAGGTGATCGGACCCGTAGATGAGCTCATTACGGATGAGACACCGAGGCGATACAAGAACGTCACGTATTCACTCGACTTCTTTTTCAAGATTTACCAGCAAGGTGGACGACCCATTGATGCCTGCAAGATCTGATCGAAGGATTAATTATATATGTGCAGAGAAGAGTGTTTTTATATATCTGATCTTGAGTGTTAGTATGTTGTTGGGCATTTTATATTTTCTTTTGTGTTTTAATTAGAGGTCTCACTGAAATAAGATGAGCAAACCAGGTTTTTATATATTACAGCACCTTTGGTCTTCATCAGTTCATCTTCCTATCCTATAGTTGTAGCAACCTTTTGGCTATTTCTTGTAGTAATAATTTTGCTATGTATACACTTGTTATGTAACATGTTATACCTGATTATATATCTATTTTATCATTGTATATGAGTGAACTCCGAGTGCCACGTTGGTCTAGTGGGTCAGAGCAAATAAGATAACTCTAACTTAAAAGCCTTTTCTAATGGGTGAGCGCATTTGATATATAAACATTACTTTTATTGCTCATACAACCATTGTAATACAAGTCTCATACCTTATAATGATTTTAGTTCATAACATTTGATGTTTTTAAGGGTTAAAGTCTTTATTGTTCTAGGCAGGTTCCCTCCAGGCCACTACTTCATGGGTCACTACTCTAAGTTTGGCTCTAATACTATTATTACGGATCAAACGGGAGAACTCAAAACAAAATACTAGTCTGATGAGTAAAGAAGTCCATTTAGTCTATAAACCTCACATTTGTTACCGATATGTACAACCGATTTGAGACAAATCTCATATTTTGCTATTTCATTTCGTAATAGTTTTTTTTTGTTCTTTTTTTTATTACTTAATTTAACACTGCACTTCGAAGTGAGAAGTCTGTGGAAAAAGGAAAGGATGTTTCCACAACTTTAGAGTAGAATATAGAGAAAATAGAGACTCGAGGAACATTGCGGATATAACACTAACGTGTTGGTTTGAAAAATGATGGATACAGAGACTATTACCTCCTCTCTTATGGTAAGTTTGTCGGATGTACCTTTTACTAACGGAAATTATTATCACTGGTGAACATTAATTTGGCCATACGGCGTTTGTATGAGGAAGAGGTCGGAAAACACCAGCCTTAGGTAGAAAAACTTTTGACCCGAGGAATTTTCACCGTTACGCACTAGTTGATTCTTGTTTATTTGATTTGTATCGTACCACACACATATGCACACAGAAAAATATGAGAAAATTAGGAAAAATAAGACAACACTCTCAAACATGAAAATGATTAAAGTGACTAGGGTGAAAATACTTTAAGAAAATTAACCTAAATAAACGATTTGATCCAATCATTTTACCAAATTAACCTTTAACTTTGAAATTCTTCTTGTTGACCAACCGGTACATTTTGGCGGAAATACGCATGAGAATGGGTATCGCATGTACATTTTGCCGGAAATACGCATGAGAATGGGTATCGCATAGGGGTGTTCAAAATTTCGGATTCAGATTCGGGTATCCGTTCGGATATCCGAATTAAAAGAAATTTTGTATTATTTAATAAATTTTATAAAAATATAATAATTTTTATTGAAGTTTTTATCGGATATCCGAAGTTTTTAATTAAAATGTCCTAAATAACTAAAAATATCCGAAATATCTAATTAATATTTAATGTTTTTAAATTTTTATAAAAATATTTTGGATATTTCAGATATCCGAAATATCCGAAAATTATAAAAATCACTATCCGAATCCGAATCCGAATCCAAAATTTCGGATATCCGAAGTTCAGATATCTCTGAAATTTCGGATATCCGAATTTCGGATTTTCGGATATTTCGGATTCGATTTCGGATTCGAATATTTTTGAACACCCCTAGTATCGCAAGTATACATGTTTGATATTAAGTGTTGCAAATATTAAAAACTAATATTAGTTAAAAATCAATTGTTAAAATTCAATTAAATACTAAATCTATTTTTAATGGCTCGTATAGACATTTTTGACACTGTTATTGAAATAACCCTTCTGGTATATTTTCAGTTACTTTACTTGTTTCATAAACGATTCGACTTCTTTTAACAATGGCTATCCAATATTTGGAAGAATCTTTACTTGAACCCATATGTGTTTCTCCGGGCCTTAATATTAGTTTTAAAGATTATGTAAATATATAAGTAATAAAATATTTAATTTGCATTAATTATTAAATAATTTAAGTCGACTAATTTATACTCAGCTTAATGTTGTTCATACTTTCTTTACCCAATATATGTGGGTGTTATCTTCTAGTTGTTCTTTATTAATATTAGTGGCGTATCTACACCCCCCCCCCCCCCCGCCGTAAACCAAAATTTTCCAGTGCTATGTATATGGAAAAATCCAGACCGCCCCATTTAAAATTTTGTAATCGCCCCCCCCTTTAACTTTTAAAACCGAAGAGAAAATAATAATGTCTCAAACACATAGTCGGGGTGGAACTACAATTGGGTTATAATTCAGCGAATCATATTCTCTCGTTAATCGGGGTCTATAACCCAGTAGATTTTTAGTACTTATACCCTCAAATAATTAAATAATTAGTAGGAAAAAAATTATATCGAGATAAATGTTTTTATTATTAAGCAAGTTAAATTTATATTGCGCGACATTGTTCTCAAACATGTGTTTTTCGACATTAAAGAGCTTGGGAACCATTTTAACGATAAGTATAATTGTTTCGCATATGTTACATATCATCACTTTTATGAGTATAATTGCCTTAAACATCATATATAACCATTTTTATATGTATAATTGTATTAATGTAGTTCTTGATATATATAAAAATACAAGATTTTAGGGACCATTTTAATGATGTTTTTCGGTAATAAACAGGATCCGACCTGATCTTACCTGAACCGGACCAAAAAAATATATTATATTCTGATAGCAAAATTACCCTTAAAAATCTCCGCCCTCCATGAAAAAAATTTCTAGATTCGCCATTGATTAATACCACCTACAACCTTTTTGTTTGCATGACAAATATTGGGATATGCAGGAGAATGGGTATGGGACAAGTGTGTTTATTGTTAAAACTTCTAACCTGAAAATGGT
>BJCN01143375.1:0-10594 GCA_018326445.1 Flaveria brownii
ATCTTAGGAGTTGTGGGATTGTCTCACAACCCACTCCACCTGGAACACCACAACATAATGGTGTGTCTGAAAGGAGGAATCGAACCTTATTGTATATGGTTCGATCTATGATGGCTAGAAGCACATTACCTCTATCATTTTACGCATAAAAACGGGAGGGGGTGGCTAACTTTCCATATTCTTGTCTTTTTATTTCATTTTTTTCCTTTATTTTTTTAATTATTTTGTAAACAAGTTAAGAAAATTTTTAAATGACATATCTCAAATCCGATGCTTGGACATGAGGAGTACAAATCTTCAAATACAAGCAATACGTTTTTTTAGATTCGCTAACCGTGAATGAGTTGTCCTCTCTCATAGAAAGAACGTTATAAAAGATCCCCTTATCAAAATCTCTTAAACAAATAGTCGCCCTTTATTTTTTATTTTTTTTTGAACAATTGGTTAGTTGTTAGTTGTTAATATCATCAAGTTAGTAATATTCATTCATGTTAAGGTTTGAACCTTGGACCTCCAAGAGAGGCAAAGTCTCTCATCTCCCCCTTGACCACTAATCCAAGAGATCATTGGCAGTTGCTCTTTATTTATTTATTTATTTTTTGGAAACTCATACTCCAAATATGTTTTTTGTTTCTCCTTGCATGGAAAAGAATGATACAATTTCTTGATTATATATTTACACTAGGTTAGTACCTCATGTATTACACGTGTTAAATAAATAAAATATTAAATATTTATTAATACAAATTAATGAATTAAAAATGATCTTTTGATAAAAGATATGATTGACATTACGCACGAGTGATAAAATGACAATATTATTTTTTAAACTTTTGTTTATTTTTTTTTAATTTTTTTTAAACAAATTGTTTCAAAACAAGCCGTTTTAAAAAAGAATCACTTTTAATAATTTCTTTATTATAACTTTGAAATTTAATTATTTTTTGTTTCATAAGAATTTCATTTTTTAAAAGCCACAAGTTTAAAATATATTGTGTCTTTTAAAAGTTTGATATTTTTTAAAAAAAATCTTATTTATAAAAAATTATTTCTTTACAAATTACATTTGTAGAAAGATCACTTTTTTTAATTTAATAAAAAGTATTTTTAATATGAAAAGAATTAAATAGTATCATTTTGTAGTTAATATGATATTTATCATAAGAGGGAAGTGGGAAAATAAAATTTAGTTGCTTTATAATTGTGACGAATAGCAAATAAAAACATTTTTTATTAGTATAGATAGATTTAGGGTGTTGTTATATATACCCCCATTTGAGACATTTTTACTTGTTATATTCCTCCCTTTAAACTTTAAGATAAATACAATTTAATCATTTTATTTTCTTTTTTTTTTGTATTTTTTATGTCTTTTATCATGAATTTCTTTAATCATATTTATTTGTTCTTTCTAGTATCTGAAAGTTCAAGATTTTAAATTTATTCGAACTCTCAAGATAACTTACAATATTTTTCTACAGGAATTACTTCCTTGTTAATATATTATTTTATTATTTTTTAAAGAACATATATTTAAAAAAATTAATTTGATATGAACTTTAGTGTAATAAAATAATTAAGCTTCGGCATAATACTTTATATTTATATAAACCAAATAATACAATAACAAAAGGAGATTATGCTACAATATAATATTTTGTTTTTACATTCTTATTTTTATCAACATTTCATTGTGAAAATTTTTATACGCTGGTTTTTTATATGGACGTCCAGGTATAGCCAATGCATTTGCGCTAACGTTGTTTTACGTAAGGATTTTAGTTGCATGCCGCAATGCTTGTTGAATTCATTATTTGTATGTGTATTGTTTGTCGAGTCATATCCTAATTTAGATCAGTATTGTTTTCTTTAATTATTATTTTTTATTTTGTAAACAAACATCTATTTAAACTTAAATAACAAACATGATTAAGTATAACTGGAAGATTGTTTTATCAAATATGATTATTACATATAGTACTATTTTATGACCTAAAAAACTATCTAAAAACAAATAGAATTTTCGTAGGGGGTTAAATATAATAAATTTTAAAATTAATATTTAAGGGGTGAGATACGATAAATAAAGAAAGGGGTATGTATCCGTTTAATTAATAGATTTATTGTTATTGTTATTGTTATTGTTATTGTTATTAATTTAATTTCCATTTCAGTTTTTTCATCCTAAATATCAGTTACGCTTCTTCAGTTTTTTCCTCTTCCTAATCGAAGAACCAAAAATGAGATCCATATATATTATATAACCTAATCATAACTTTTTATATACACATTTTCATAATTCAAATCACAACAATTCACCCTCATCACTATCTTTCGGATCGCATGCAACACCCTCGTAATCTCACAATTTCTCAAGTAAGTTCTTCAAATTAAGCTTTCTGTTCTTTTACGTTAATTGGTTTCATAATAATATAACGTTATCGGTGCTGTTATATTATCTATTTGAATAATTGGATCAGATTTTCACGTAGTTGATCGTATTTGGATTGATTATGACGGTATATGATTCACGTTCTTGATCTGTTTTTGCATGCGGGATTATTAGGGTTTCGATTATGAGAAGATTGTTAACTAACCGAAGGAGATGATCGATAGAACATTAATTAGTATTGTTATTATTATTATTATTATTTATTACTTTTTAATTATTTTCTTTAAAAATTACATCGTTTTGAATTGATAAAATGCACACAATGTATCTATATATAATAATAATTAATGGAGGTGATGAGTTAACTCAGTGAGTCACCAAAAGATACGGTACCGAGTTCATATGTAATCGCTCATGGCCTAATGGTATTGATAATTGCTCACCACAATGTGCGCCTTTAAATTTTTATAAATGTAAGTTGATAAGATAGTAAGGAGAAAAGAAGTTGTTGCAAAACGTGTATAAGCCTGGCTTGAGTTTGATTTGTTTAACTAAAAGAGTTCGTTTGGCTCGTGCATGTCTAAAGCTTGCGCTTGGCCTGACTTTGTTTGTTAGTTTCTTTTATATTTACTAAATTATTTTATATATATAATTACAATCATAATACCTAACAAATTTACGTCGTTTGGTTTTTTCTATCATGATAATGTTTATTATGTAACAATGTATTATAAATGTTTATACACACAGTAAGTTTGTAAGACTTGCGCGCTTAATCGATTATATGAAGCACGAGATTATTATTAATTAAGCTTCACCCGAAATCAAACTCGTTAGCCTGGTTTGATTTGATCTAAAGTAGTTCATGAGCGACTTGACTAATCTACACCATATCTCTAGTTAACCTTTTATAGTTTGTTGGAACAATCATTGTCTTTTGCAGTGTAGAAAATAATAATGTAGTGCATCCCTTGAAAAAGGTTAATTTTTATAGTGTATGCCTGATAAAAGAACTGTTTTGACAATTGAAAGTCAAGTGTTGACTTTTTGTGTGTGATAAAGAGCATTGCAGGATGAACCAACAGAACACATCAAAGACACCTGATCTCCTGGTGAAGCGTAAGCGTGGGCGTCCACGAAAGGATGAGAGCGTGCCAAGAAACGTAAAGCAACACACTCAACCTCCTCTCATCATGGCGGCACCACCACAGCCACCACCAGCAGCCACCATGTTCCCTGCTAGCACCAATGTGAATAAGGTTGACCCCAACATGGTGGGACAGGCGGTTACATGTGTGATTGATGGTATCTTCGACAATGGGTACCTCCTCTCAGCCTGTTTGGGTCCCAATAACACGCTTCTTCGCGGCATAGTGTTTCAACAAGGGCATGTGGCTCCTATCACACCTGTGAATGATGTGGCGCCACATGTTGAGATGTGCACACGAGGTGAATTTCCAATCCCGCCCTCGAATCCAATAAACCAGATACAAATAACAGCTCCTGAATCAGTATGTGCAAAGCAGCCTGCACAGCCTGTGGCGATGCAAAATTACCAAAATGCCCCTGCTGTGGTGACAGTAGGAAGTGGTACTTCTCTACCGCAGGAGAGTTTGAGGTTGGTTGAGCAGGACGATGTTATGCAGGTTTTTGAGGTTGCTAAAGCGGTTGAAGAGTCGCAAGATTGTGATCAAAGGGCTAAACACGAGCATGTGGTGTCCGATCCAATGGCTGATAATTTTCCTGAAGGAAATACTGTTGTTCATAAGGCTACTGAGCTCGAACCAGTGGTCGATGCAAGCCTAAATGAGCAGCGTGTAAACGAACCCGATGGGGTAAAGCCTGAGGTTGTAGCTCCTGTGGAGAAAATTGTGGAAAATCAACCATCAATGGTGAATGATGGGCTGCAGCAAGAAAGTCAAGAACATACAGGTATGGAAGTTTATTATTATTGATCAAGTCGCATTAAGGGTATATAAGTAACTTCACTTCATTCTCTAATAATCAGTTGATAAACAAACAAACAAATAAACGTATCTAGTAAAATCCTACTCGTTATTGTTACAACGTTTTTTATAAAAATTTATTTTTGCAGGTGAAGTGAGCAACATTGATGCGAATCAAGATCAGAATCGAGAACTAGCCGTGGATCTTTCTCTGAGCAATTTTCCCGAAATCTAATTCGAGTGGTAAATTGAACGGGCAACATTAAGAACCGTCTTTTATCGTTACTTTGACCAAATTTTGTTAATTGCTTTTCACGTTGCTACAATCGAGTTATATGAATATTGTTACTCTACAGATTTTCTTGATAATTTGCTGGAGCAAACACGTTTCAAAGAGTTTTCGTATGGGATCTTGTTTTTTTGCTGGATTTTTTGATAATGAATCTAGGTTCGTAGCAATGAACTGGTTTCACGTTGAAAGTGTAGAACTTGATCTCTAGCTCACATTGTTTAGTTTGTTTTTATAGGTAAAAAAATGTTAAAATGAAAATGCCCTCATGTGCTTTTGACAACCTACTCAAACATCAGTTTAACTAAAGAACGAAATAAATAACAAACACTGAACATAAATACTAATTTGTATAAGTAGTGACGATTAGGGACTAAAGGTATAATTTCATATATATTTATTAAAGAACGAAGAGTGTGATTTTGTTTTTACAAGTATCTAAAATATTATAGAATGTATTAATAATATTATTAGAAGAATGATTAGAAGGTTCTTCAATAAACAATTTGAAGGATCATGAATAACATCCAATGCGTTTGATATATGTAGTCTCTAGCCATATTTTTTTATATATATATATTTACGGTTAGACCCATTAGCATTTAAATGGATATATCTCAAGTAACCTATTTTCACTAGATAAGTTAAAATTGAGTACTAATATATCACATTTTTTCCAAACAGGGAAATGAAAACTTCACAAGACTCTATTAATACCATGCTAACCAATAAGACTATTAATACCATGCTAACTAATAAGATCAGATAAAACATAACTTTGGACTTATAAGCCTCAAGAGTGTTCTAGGTAGAAATCCACCAAGTCATAGATTCAAATCTATGCTCTTAACGTACACTAACGTTTGATACCACGCCACCCCTTGGCTCTTGAATATTCCACATTTCATTTACGAACCAAACAGAATTGCAACTCTCTAGGCTCCAATTACATACGGCTTATCGTACAGTTTGTTTGTGTTTTACCGAGAGGTGACAAGTTGATCTCTTTACAAAGTTGGTTAATTTGGGTTATTTAAAGGATTATACGGGTAAATTTTTTTAGAAAGTTACGTTTAAATGGAAAAATGTGAAATTGAAGTGACGTGCATAAGAAAATACATCCAAACTATTAGGTTGCTTTATTTAGTTGAATTATCATCAGTAACATAATTTTATAGTTACATTTAAGTATCTATAGAATTAATAGAGAATAAAAATCATTGTTATGATAATAGTCTAATTTAAAAGTTAAGAGATTAGTTATTTATACATGCAAAAAAGAATTAACAA
The DNA here is from genome assembly GCA_018326445.1 of Flaveria brownii. Classification (NCBI taxonomy): domain Eukaryota; kingdom Viridiplantae; phylum Streptophyta; class Magnoliopsida; order Asterales; family Asteraceae; genus Flaveria; species Flaveria brownii. The sequence continues at coordinate 5,918 of BJCN01143375.1, forward strand.
AAATGTTTTTGCAAGTGATTTCGAGTTGACCTGACCCGTTTGACCCACGATAAAGCACCATCTGCTCTCTATGTTAAATGAATATACTATAAATGAAACCTAATAAAACAACACAATTCTCAAGTTCTATAAATATACAACTAAACAATAGACATAGTTTGGCAACTTACCATGCTCTTGAACTGAAACTCTATGAAACCATTGTTGCAATACGTGATGTACTAATAGTGTCGGTGTATAGTTTTGCCCTTCCATCGTTCCAAGTAGTTCATGCAATTTGACTACGCAGATAGGGATACAACTGGTGCATCATTGTATCCTGCCAAGAAACAGTTCACACGACTTGGTTAGGTGTATGCATGTATCAGATGAACACAGACCTCAGCCATCCTGTGAAGAACCATCTACCGACCCAACGAAGCTCCCTATGACAAAAGCAACAAGGGACAGGAACCACATTCTAGAAGTTTCTATTGAGCCCACCAAGGAGGTCCGGCCTCATAGAAATGATCACCTTCATCCCATGAAATCTGACAAGCTTGCAGGGCGATAGCCACCTTAGGTTCCTTCCCATGTTTTGCAGCCCATTCTTCAGCGGCACATTCTCTATCGGCCTCACTATCAAATTGCTTAATGTGCTTCCCAAATGGGTTTAGCCCGGGACTGGTTAACTCTGCCATTGCAGCAGGCATATACATCGAATCACCCACAATTGGTGCACCACACCCCGCCAGTTGAGCTCGAATCTGTACCATCCGAATTTCACACAGAACTTTCTATCAATAAATAATAAAACAATAAGCATTGGAAAAGGGCAAAAGAAGCCCCTGAGATAGTGAGATGTATCATATACCTGGTGGGTACGACCCGTCAACAGGTTGATTTTGCACTCGTATGCAAATTCTTTATTTGGCCAACCAATATCCTCAATTCCATATTTCTCTTCAACTAAAGCATCTGGCCAGGGAACTCTCCTGCATTCTAGGACCTCAAGTTGGCACAAATTCCATCCCTTAATGAAGTCTGCATGTTAAATAGATAGGTGTGTGTGCTTATTCGATCATTTGTGTTATATAAAAGACAAGACCATTGAAGAACTTATGATGTTAACAAACATCCAAAGTCCTCCATCTGTTTACAATGTTGGTCCTTTTTAGGTTTCGAATTTGAAAACACAAAATTTGGTTTTACAAATCTCAAACCTGTATATGGCACAAAGTAGACTGACAAATGGATTACAGCTCAGTTTTGTTAAATTGAAGAAGGATAAATTGGACTTCCCCAAAAAACCAAGTTCAATTTGTATTGGAGCAACAAAACTACTGGAATTCATTGCAAACAAGACATCAAGAGTTGGAAAAAAGATCAATATTTCATGGAGGGAGGAGGTTCCGGACTCCGTACACATATGGTCAATAGAGTTGTCAGGGGAAGAAGACATCACACTATCACAGAATATATAACAAAGTGATAATGATCAACACCAGGTTCAAAACAAAAGAGAAGATACTAATTGCATCGATCACCCTTTCCTCCCTAGTCTCATTAACATCCTTCTATTTACCATTCGCTTTGGTGGGGTCTGAGGTTTGAGGTCTGCTTCGTTTCAATGCTTACTAATGTTGTTTCTATTTTTTTTATGGTGTTAGGTCTCTCCCCCTAAATATGTTTTGATACAGGGAGTGTGATGTAGGTTGGTAGCCTTTTATATTTCTGGTTTGTTTTGATTTCTTCTGAACATCTCATGTATTTCCAGGAGTCGATGTGTACTTAGCCTCATTTCTATTCGGATGTTATACTTGGTGAGTTGTGGGGTCTATTTTTATAAAAGCGCCGCCTTTCAAAAAAATATATCATGTACAAAAAAATAAAAAAGCTGGGATATGCCGATATGCAATTCAATAATTTGCAATACCATAAAATTATTCATGGACGATCTTTAACAAGAGCATCCAAAAAAGATAGTCGATGGCAGGTCAAGGTTCAGACGATAATATTTAACAAATATTATGAACTTCATAGAAGAAAATAATAAAATGAAGCAGTACCTTCAGACATAACTTTAGGGGACTTTCTAAATGGCCGCATGTAGTGGGTCATGACTCCACATGGAACATAAGCAGCAGCAAGTGCAAGATAAAGCTTCTTCACTTGTTTCTCCTGATATAAGTCAGGTACTTAGGCGTTTAAATATATCTAGAAACAGATACAACCCACATATAGCAATAAAGAAACTATGCCTACCCTGATCTTTTTATGGAAAACTGAACAGTAATCCTTAGTTCTAGCTAGCACAACACTACAAAATGAGATTAGTCAATAATAAAAAAGATTACAAATAGACAGTGGAAATTTAAATTTGAGCAAGTACCAGCCTTCTGTGCAATTATCAATCTGATGAGTCGTTCTTAAGGGAGTGGTTAATCCCAAGGCACGGGTAGCAAAAGTCACACAAGTTTCTTCAATGTTGTCTGTAGTTCCACCTACCTAAGAAAAAGGGACGTGAATGACAAAAGAAAGAGTAATGCTACTTCAGATAGTTTATACCAGTTCCATCTTGTTAATCCCCAGGATCAAGTAATGTCACCCAAAATCATATTTATCCAAAATCATATTTTTTAGTTAATAGTAATAGTGAAATGAAAAGAAAGCCGAATTTGCTGTGAAACTTCCGGTTTCAGCAGGAAATAAAAACCAGGCACATTTGTCATAAGATAAGGTCAAACCAAACAAAATGATTCACATACTGATGTGCCAGCAGGCTTGTTAAGAACCACATAAGACTCTGTCACAGCAATTATTCTGGATCTCCAGTCAACTTCATAGCATCTAGTGAAGAATTAACGCAACAATATGATAAGAATTGCCAACAAGTAACACTGTATTGTTTAACATATATCTTTGTTCCAAATAAACTCCCAATTTGCTCAGGAGCCTGTCCCCCTCTTCCTTATAATAGGGGGAAAAAAAAAGAAAGAAAAGGAACTGAATGCCGTCTTATTGTATCGTGACTTGTTATATCCATTACCATTGGGTTTATAACTAAAACGACCCACCTAAATCTGCAATTCAACGGCATGAAAACCGATGTTTTTAACTAACTTTACACATTAGTTAATCAATAGAACCCTGTGATGATATAACTGCTACACAGCATACCGTGATGCATGTGTGTCATGCTAAAAAAAAATAAACAAATAAAAAGTGTGTAGTAGCCATGTTAAGAGATGACGAAAACATAAGTTAAACTTAATCATAAGCAGTAAATATATGGATTACTTGTTTGTACATTCTGCAGTACCTTGGAAATCGTTTTGGACGTACGTGTACCCTCACATACATCCCTGCTTCAACCAACTGATCGAGTCGAGTAACCCTAAAAGTGTTTTGTGCCTCTCTTGTGGTTTTTCCTTTGATTGAAGGCCTCTTTCTTAGGACTGATGGTCTAGTAAATTCTTTGTACAACTTGATCTCCTCTGAGGTGGCAGTTGAAGGAGGCTTTGGGCATACAAGGGCATAACGTACTGCTCCAAAACGAATAAGATCTTCAACATACCTTCAAAGTCAACCATATGTTAATGAACATTATAGTCCATAGGCCATTGCTTAGTGAGACTAAGTTTGTTTTCATATAACTTTTTCATTTACAAAGAAAATCCCCTCTCCAAAGCACTATCAGGAATAAGTGCATTCTACATTTTTTTTTCTGCCACTTATGTAGACTATAAGTACTTACCGCAATGCTAAATAGGCAGAAGAACATATCAACTCACAAAGTTGGAAGATCCAAAGTTTTGGTAATGAAGTCAAGAATGGGTCCTTCTTCTCTAACAACTAAATGTTCAATGTTCCTTGGTAGAACATTCTCCGAAGGGCATGGAAGCAAGCGCCCATATTCCTCATGGCTGAAGAAAACATGTGTTCAAATATCAATCAGTCAAGAAATATCCAAACTTTCTTTACACTAAAAAAAAGCACCAAATTTTAACATCACACCATTATAGTTCCTTCTAAGAAAATAAGTTTGCCATTAAGATATCTGAGTATCTGACCAATCGTGTTTCTAATACTTCCCTTGCACGATATAACAAGATATCCTATCAAGCGCATTGCATATTTCTTCAATCTCAACGAGTCATTACAACAACTATTCGAGTATAACCCGAAATGCCCTTTTTGCTACTTTACCTAAAAGGCACATTAACATTATTGCTTTAGAGTTAATTCAAATCTAGCCTGTAGGTGAACAGATTAACATCCTTCAGAAACTAAGATCAGGCACAGTTTCATAACATATTACATAACCTGTGTTCCACTCTAGTATGTTTCAATCCTCTAAAAACATAACATATTACAGTTTCACTCCTCTAGAAGCAGTGCTCTACTCAAGTAAGCTTCAATCCTACATCATAAGCTGTGAGAAAACAAAAACCTGATTATCAATCTAATCTCCACATCCAAATCTGCAAACTGGTCCTATTATGAGGTGCTCCGTGCCTCAATTACATTTTCAACAGAAATTCTACAAGCAACTGTAGCAGATAACCTAACAAGTAGTAAACAGATGTTATGTGTTCTGATATGTTTTTGAAGAGGACAACGGAGAAGATGAAGTACCGTACAGAATTGAGAGTAGATATACTTCCAGAAGCATCGTGATTGGATGCAAAGGCTGTG
>BJCN01143392.1:5845-19276 GCA_018326445.1 Flaveria brownii
TTAGCAATTAAACCTTCAAATCTAATAAAGAAACATTATTAGTTAATCTATGTTTATGTAAATAACTTACGTCGGTATGTACGTCTTAAAATGATGTCATGTAAGGTAGTTATATGGGAGTTAATTATGGCGCCAGAATGTAAAGGGTTGTGACGGTTGAAGGGAACCATTGACACCTACAAATAGCCATGTATTGCCTCATTTGAAGGCAATGAATGGATGAATATATATGTGTGTTGTTAGTGTAATTCTACTCTCTCGAGTCTACAATCTATTAGTTCAAACAAGCATAATTTGTGTGCCTGCCAAATTCTATATACTCGAAGCTTTATTCGCATCGTCTTCTAACATCATCTTTTTATCTTTTTTAGTTGTTACTTGTCTCTCATGTAAACCTCCATAAACATTTTGTTGCAATAATACATCCCCAATCATTTGTTGGGCGGTGAAGGCGTGGGGTCTTAGGGGTAGGCAACAACCAACTTTGATTATTTTGCAGATTGCCCAAATCAAAGTTATTTCCTATATTAAATATTTACTATTTTCCAAGTTTCCTGTTTTAGAAAGGTGTCCTCGAATTAACCCTAATTCTTATCTTATAAATAGGGACCTTTGTGCTTTTAATTTTCTCATCACCTCATAATGAAATCATAGACTAGTTGCGGCCAGTAGACGTATGTCAGATTTGACCGAACCAATTAAATCCCGTGTCCTTAACGTTTATTGAGTTTGTGATTCAATCTAAACCGCAGCTGCCCGCCGCCACTGGCAGCACTGCCGCCGTCTGACTCCGCCACCCTCAGCTGGGAAATTTTTTGCCCAAATCAGGAGCAAAATTGGCAGACTGATGTTATAGCTGATCAAACAGCAGGTTGCTGTTATAGCAGATTACAACAGCAGTCATCACCAGCCAAACAGTTTTGATATTGCTCCGGCAACAAGGTAAGTCAAATGGGTCAAAACGTTATTTACTTAGTATGATCACACAAATACACAAGAACAAGGCAAAAAGTAAAGTTTGAAAGTAAAGAACACGTAGGATTATTTATCCAGTCAAAACGTTAATGATCCGTGTTTTATTGATTGGACAGTATCCTTATTATATATGAAAGTGATTGATCTCACATTAAAAGGAAATAACTTTTGTGGGAACTTTTAGCAATAACAACAATCACTTCAATATATAAAAAGGATCTAGTCCAATCAATAAAATATGGATCATTAACATTTTGACTGAATAAATAGTTCCATGTGTTCTTTACTTTCATACTTCACTTTTATGTTGCCTTGTTCTTGTGTATTTGTGTGATCGTCTATCCATAAGTGATTACTATTAAGGTTACGATTTCTTAAGTCTTAACATAGCCAAATGCAAACTCCACTCTCACTTGTCTTCGTCAATAGCAGTTTCTAGGTTTTCTTCAGTAAGTATCAGATTTGATATACATATTCCATATACCTAAGTTGCTGGGCGTTCATGCCCACTATTCCGATTTCCGACTGCAAAGTCGATACTTCAAAATGTTGCAAGTTTTATCTTATCTTAATTAAGTATGCGTAGGGTGTGCATAAATAATAAGTTAATAACAAATGTAGGTTGTCTAAATAAAGGAATGGCAAAAGTGTAATACCTTAATAATATGAAGGAAATCGATTTTACATTACCTATAAGGACAACTACATTGGTTTAGATATACACAAAACCCCCCATGGAAACAAACACTCAATATTCTAGATGTGCTCAAAACTCTAAAGAGAATGTGATTAATTTTTCAATCCTATTAATGATTTCTTAAAGAAAGGGAACATTTATTCATACATCTTCAATTAAATCCACATAACCAACATATGAAGTACCCTTCTTGGAGAGGCCCATGCATAACTTAGTCATATCACCAAGTCATAAGAAAATAGGAGAACATAATCATCGACTCATTAATTATAACCGATGAGCAGGGCCCACTACTGGTCGTAACCAAACTCTAACAGATAAAATCTGCTTTTATTATGCTTCGTACAACACTAAACACTTGACAAGTTTGGGTATACCATCACGCTCTAGGAAGAATATAATCTAAGCTTATCCATATAAAATGATCTAAAATTTTATCAAGGATAAATTAAATTAAACAATACGTTTGTTAAAATAAATGACTAACCTGGCAAGCAACCTCTTCAAGGTGCATCTTTTCTGAAGTTGGTTCTCCAATTAAGTTATCCTTCACAGATTCCATATGAGTTGTTTGGTTCTCGTGGTTCCCTTCATTAGAGCCACTTCCACTAATCAGAGCCCCTCGTTTCCTTTTCCTCTGGAACGTGTACTTGATCACTCTATCAGTCAAAACTTGACTTGGAACCTCGTTGGTTCTACTAACCTTTGACTCTGTGCTTATTAATGGCGGGTCAACCTTGTCTTTTTCTTGACTAGCAGGCATGACTTCCTCTCCACTCGTGCTTTGACTATTGCACATACTTACTAAGTTTTCGTCAACGAGTATATCATTTGTATGCTTGCCCGAATTTGGAGAAGTCAGACATGTATTATCAGCTGCTAAATCTATCTCCTTTACTTCCTCCAGAACTAACTCTTTCTCTACTACTTCGCCTTCTTCGGAAATCAAGTTAGGGTTGATGTTTTTGTTTATGTCATTTGTTTGCAAAGAAAATGACGATATCTTATTGGGTGTTTTATGTTCACATGCACGGATTCTTTGAGTACACCCGTTTCTATACAGCTCGGTTTCTTTGCTTCTCAATATTATAGAAGGCAAATCCCCATTTCTGATTAAAGATTTTGTTAAAGGGAATGCAGGGTTAAAACATCTCTGGCTTTTGTTTGTCTGGTCTATATATGAATTGGGTATTTCTGAGGGTGTGAATGTAACGTCACGAGCTGTTGCATTTTCTACTTGTACCATATGCTTTACTTCTGTGATTTGTGTCTGAAGTTCTGGTGCATTGTCTACTTGTACCATATGCTTTACTTCTTTGATTTGTGAAAACCTTTCAAGTTCTGCTTCAACTGTTCTCAATTCCTCCCTGAGGTCTTTTACTATGTCTTCAGCTTCCTGAAGTTGTGCTTCGAGTTCTTCAATTTTCTTTTCTTGGATACAGGATGTCACTGCTGCTTCACTAATCTGCAAAATTTTCAAATGGGTTTGTCATTTTTGGTTGTGAAATGAGTGAACGGTAGACACAAAAACACAAAAGATTATGCATACAAACAAATAAAATGAACACGCAAGAATTTCCAAAAATCAAGTATACTCTAGGGGCTCGTTTGAGCAAAATGCTTCATTGTTTTGCTATATTAACCACCACAAGTTGTGGGAGATGCATGATATTGTTATCAAGGTATGGAGTATTATAGCCCAAAATATATATTCAAGCATCACACTAGAATACTTTTATCCTACAAAGCAGGATGTCTCTCATGTTAAGTTCAAGAAAGCGGAGCCCAAAATAACAAATCATTAACATGCTAAAGAACCATGGTGGATGTCCTTCTTTCAAAAGTTACTTATTATTGAACTCCTTTACTAGTCACTAGCGCATGCAGCACACCCTACTTTTATAATCTAAATCCGCCACGTGTAGAATCTAATATGAGCTATTTGTGCTTGTTTTAGAAAGTTTCATCCTACTTTAGGGCAAATCATGAGAATTTCGTATATAGAAATTGATATCCAAATACCAAAACCATATCCAGCCATCTTATATAGAATCGTCATTAATATCAACTTACAATTCTAGACATTCCGTCACCTATCAACTTCCATAACTAAGTCTTTAGAAGCAATGCATATCAATGACTCAAAAACAATCACCCCACACGGTCGCATACTCAAACAAGCTAAATCCACTCATCATATCTCCACAACGATTAGTTGGTCATCATTATAAGATAATTTCGGTCACAATGAAAAGGATATGTTTAATTGCATAAGGATCACACCGCATTGAGCATAGACGTATGAAAACAAATAATTCTTAGTCTCTGACATGAATGCAGACCCAATACATTTAAACATCTTATAAGCGACAACGTCGTATACTCACCAACATAACAACAACTTCATATACCACATGCACCCAACATCATTGGAGTAACCATTTAATCTTTTGTTCAAAAATCCCCTCATCAATCAAGTAATCAAGCAAACCCCCAAATTATGTCCAATCTTTAAGTAAAATCAAGACATAAAACACGAGACAAACAATAATCTAACCAAAGACTTCATACCATTTGTACTTAAATCAGGATTACTACCCCAAATAGAAAAAAAAATTACTAAACCCTTTATATCCAAATACCAAAACGATTATTCGGCCGTCGTAAATGGAATCATAAGTAATATCAATTTACGATTCTAGACATTTCAAATCTATCAACTTCCATAACTAAGTTATTGAAAGCAATGCATATCAAAGACTCGATATAATCATCCCACATGGTCTCACACTCAAACATGTTAAATCCACTCATCATATCTCTACCTGTGGTCATCACTCTAAGATAGTCTCAATCACACAACATTGACCATGCATCTATGGAAATATAATAATTCCCACACACTAGCATAAATCGCAGACCTGTGTAGTCAAAGGCAACCCGTGCACATGCCTAGGCGCCCATGTGAGGCGAGCTTAGACTCACCAAAACCGCCTTGAGTGCAACAAGGTGCGCTAAACCGGAAAAAACAACCTGGACAAACAAAAAACCTGTTTGGACTTGCCAGAAGCAGTTTCAAGCAGTCTGAACCAGTAAAAAACATCTAAATGGTCTAAACCACACTAAACCAGCAGAAAACTAAACAACTAACAGTGGCGTGGACCAGATGTGCGGCTTGCTTGTCTCGGGTGTGCGCTTTTTAAGCGCCTGGCGACAGGCTCACCCTTTGCACCTTAAGGCTTTAAACTACCTATAGTTGCAGCCCGAGCCATTAAAACCACAATCTTATAAGCTACAACTGGTATATTCCGACACTCATCACTTACAAGCTACATAACAACAATGTCAAAGACCGCACATTCACCAACATAAACAAACAAACAAACAAACCCAGTATATCCCACTATAATCTTCTCCTCAATATCATATAGTGATCATTAGTCTTCAAAATCCCCAAGTCATCTCCAATCTTTAACTAACATAAACACTTAAAACACAGAAAAAACAATAATCCAGACCAAAAACTTCATATCATCAATATTCTTCAATCAAGATTACCACCCCAAACAGAAAAACTCACTAAACCCTTCATACCCAAAAACCACCTACAATTGCAAACACAACAACCCGAAGACATTCTCGAATCATTACCAAACCTACAACACACAAAACCTTATCATCAAACCCAAATTCAACCCACCCAAATCACCCCCATTTATCAAAACACAAACAAAAGTTCAAATTTTTACAAACCATTCACCCATACCTTACAATCCATCATCTTTTTAACCCTCAAAAGCATCCGAATCGCATCTTCTTTCGCCTTCTTAAGCTCGTATTCGAACCGCATAGCTTTCCGTTCCGACACCATAATCCTCGCCGCTGCTTCTTTCTCCGTATTCAATATTATATCCGCATACGCCCTCTTCAACGCCATTAACCTCTGCAACAATCATCACAAAAGAAAAAGAAAAAAACCCAAATCAACACCAACAAATGCAAACACAAAATCAAACTCGGTCGCTCGATCTCTCGACGAACAATCGACAACAAAAAACGGTTAAAGTGACGCAATTTCTCCGGCAAGATGACGTAATCTCCGGCGAGTGTTCGTCGGAATCTTTGAATTTACCTCGTCGGCGTCCATCGGTGATTGATTGTTTGATCGGAGAAATTAATTTTGCTTTTGAGTATTTGCAGTGAGAATGAAAAGGGTTGGTTGTTGCCTCTATTTGTAAGCAGCTGTCTGTTATGAACTGAATGTTCGGTTGTTTGTTACGGTTTTGCCCCTGGTATTCTGTGGATTTACTGGTCTGCCATTGTTTGGTTAAACCTATGAACCGTAAAACATGTTGGACCGGTTTGTTGGGTTTTTGAGGTTCTGGTGTCTGTCCAATGGGAGGGCTCCACGAAGTGGGGTTTGATGACGTGGCATTAAGATGAAGGTGCACGACTCTACATTGTAAAAACAAGTTTTTATAGTTTAAGAGAAAGTTAGGACTGTTTCATAATATATGAATGTTTAGGTGCTTAATCAATAAACGGTCTGAACTATTAAGTGCTGAATTATTAAAAGGTCTGAATTATTAAGATGTCTGAATCATTAAGAGGTCTGAATCATTAAGAACTATTATATCGTTTAACTATTCAAATGCAAATGTCTGACCAATTCAAATAAGAGGTCTTAACCATTCAGTATTAGAACTCTTAACCTTTCAACATTAGACCTCTTAACCATTCAGCATTGATATAATGCTTAACCATTCAGAGACAAATGTATTAACCATTCAGAGTCAAATGTCTTAACCATTCAGACATTTGCTCACGAAACAAACAATCTGAACCATTAAGTGTTGAATCATTCAAACATCTGAATCATTAAGAGGCTGATTAATAGGCTGTCAAACAGCCCCTTGACAGCCCCTTAATAATGTATTCAAACGATTAAGGTGAGTAATGATTGTACTAAACTTATATAATTGAAGAAAAAAATAAACTTGGGAATCTTTTGATTGTGGATTTACGCGGTGGTAAAGATGAGGTTTTGTGTATATTTAGTTTAGTACTTGTCAAAGAAAATGAAGAATTGAACGCATTCGAAAGAAGGTGTTATGGTGTTACTTGGGTCTTAAGAAACCTTAATAGGGTCGTTGGGTTCTGATTATGATGGAGTTAGGATGCTTTAAGCATATCCTATGCTAGTTTTAAAACAATCACAAATAATGAAGCAATTGTGATACTTATACAAATTTTTTCTAAACAAGATGTATATCAATCGATTTGTTTTCAAGTCTTATTTACATTTATTGTTTGAACTTGGTTGCTAAGTTCTCTCTTCTGGGATGTTATTTGATGTTTATATTTCTAATGTTATGTTAAGAAGGGTTGTTATCGTTAGTGATTTGATAGTTCTAACAATAATATTGTGTATATTGATTGTTGATATTTGTATCTGGTTATTCAATAAAATTCATGAACACTATTGTTGTTCTAATAATAATATTGGTGTATATTGATTGTTGATACTTGTATCTAAGTTACAACATTAATAACACATGAGACAATGGTAGACTTTGTAAGGATACATGTTACATGGGTTACTCAGGTTCAAAGCTTTTAAGGAGCTCCCCCCTCCTCATCGTGCGGTTTTTTTTTTTTTGCCCTGAAGTATAATTTTTTTGTATATTTTGTTCAAAAATTTTATAGGTATCGAGTGCATAGCCTTATTTGAATCTTGTAACTTTTGACCCCCCTATATGTTTGTTCAACCTCCGTTACTGGGCTTACTTCACTCTTCATACATAATTAATCGTAGATAAGAGATAGGGTTGGAAGATAAATGAAATACCTTGTTTTAAGAAATGAGTAAGGACGTCTACATAAGGGATTTAGTAGAGAAAACTAAGAGAATAATGCAATAATGACATGTTTTTTAATGCTACTAGTAGCAACAGTTGTGGGTGGCTTAGCTAACGACCATGGTCTAGCTACCTCATAAGATGTGTAAGTAAGGGGTTTACAAATGACTTTGTAGCTATATGCATAGGGTGCTTAAAGGCTACGGATCAAGGGTGTCCTTATGAAAAGTAAAATGGTTGGTATTAACTAGAAATTAGTTAATAAATAGTAAGATTGTATCATTTATGTATACGAGAAGTATGTGATATCAATAAAGATTAGAAACCAGAAGCAAATTCTTAGAGATTGAGTAAGAAATTAAGTGAACGGGATGTTGTATTATTGTGTGCATATAACATGCTTTAGTTTGAAACATATAACACCCACATAATACACACAAACATATCATATCCGTAATCTATTGTTTAAAATGGAATAACTTATTAAAGTGGGAAGCATCTCAAATTACTACTAGCCATTAGTAACATGTTACCGAGCTTCCAATCCCTCCCCATCTAGAAGTTCATATTTGATTAAATTCAAGACCCTAAAATAGTTTCAAAACACAATCAGGTCTCGAACCAATCTGGGAACCGACCCAAGTTATCATCATACTTCTCATTTTACAAAATAAATAAAAATACATTTAACTTTATAATTTACAAAAATCCGTCTAGAGATTTGTTTGGGACTTGACTCGATTCCAACCCTATCATAACCGATTCCTATCACAGCTCGTTCTTAAACCTCTTAACCGATTTCATATCAAACTGATTTTTGACTTTAGTTGATCATCGTGTCCAAGCAGGATGATGCAAGTGGAAAGCAAGATGGTGTAAGTGGAAAGCAGCATCAGGGATTCTATGTGATAAGAGATTTCCAGCGAAACTAAAAGGAAAACTATACAGAGTAGCAGTTCGTTCAGCTATGTTATACGGAACAGACTGCTGGGCAATAAAGAAATCGCACGAGAAACAAATAGAGGTAGCGGAAATGCGAATGCTGAGGTGGATGTGCGGACACACAAGACTGGATCGGATAAGAAACGAAGTGTTTCGATAGAAATTAGAGGTGGCTTGTATCGCAGATAAAATACGAGAGGGAAGATTAAGATGGTTTGGGCATGTGAAGAGGAGACCTATATCAGCACCCGTTAGAGCAGTAGAAAACTTTGTCTTAGAGGGTAGGAGGTGTAGAGGAAGACCGATGTTGACTTGGGACGAGTTAATTAGGCGAGATATGGTACATTTGCACCTCTCTGAGCACATGATCGAGGATAGAAGCGAGTGGAGGCGTAGGATTAAAATTAAGGACTTTTAGTAGGATCGTAGGTAGGAAGGGTTATTGTAGACTTGGTGCGGGGGCAAAGGTGTACGCAGTTCACAACTTCCCTCTATAGGTGATTCGTGTCGCTTCTCTGTTGTTTGCTATATCTTGTTCTTTATATGTTGGTGTCCTAATTATTTGCACGTTGTAGGTGAAACGCCCTGTATGTTGTCTGCTTCGTGCTGTATGATATATTATTTGTTGTCTTGCTATCGTTAGTGCTTTTGTTTATCGAGTCGGGGGTCTCTTTGGAAGCGATCTCTCTACCTACCTAGATAGAGAAAAGACTTACCACTATCTACCCCCAGACCCTGCTCTTGAGTGGGATATACTGAGTTTGTTTATTTGTTTGTTTGTTTGTTTTGATCATCCGAACTGAAATTAAAAAAAACAAAAAAAAACCCCACTTTCGTACACCCCTATCCCCTTCTCCAATCTCCACCTCCTTCTACCTTCGGCACCCTCCATAAATCAAATCTCTGAACCTCAATTTTAACGATTGGAACAGCTCAAAGGTACGTTTACTCGAAGATTGTTATACAATCATTATTAACTTTCAATCTTTTCCACACTTACGTTCTTCTTATGATGAGGAGGAAGCTTCATTCATGACTTCGTTTTGCTTCTGTGGGTTTGTGATAGATATATGGACCCATCGGGTTTTATCTTCATCTTTTATCTTGGTTAGGGTTCTTATTAATTGAAGCAAGATTGTTTTTTGTTTGGATGATTAGGGTTCTGTATTTGGTTGTTATTTGTTTCAGCTTAATTCGATTTAATCAGGAAGTTATTTCGGTATTTGGGAGTTTTTTTGAAAAGAAAACAATGCAATTTCTTCTTTCAGTCGTAGACTTTAATCTTCTGGTCTGTATATGGTTGTCCCCTTTTAAATTAGGGTTCTTGAAGGTCCTCATGAAGATCCTCTAAATCGATCCTTTGGTTTTTATTCTTCACTAATTTGGTTCTTAATTTATTGTTTAACTTATAAACCAGTCCCTAATTCTGTTTTACTTTATTACTTGTGTTAATTTTGTATATTGTTGTTTATTTCAATTGAAGTTCTTGCTGTTTATTTTGATTGAACTTTTGAATCAGTCCTTAAATCAGTCTTTCATTCGGTTCCTGATGTTTATTTATTTTGAACTTAGTTGGATTTTTGTTTATTGTTGTAAACCTGCAATTCAAATATTAGTTGCACAAATGTTTGATGTACAAATAATTGGATACACATTAACAAGATTGTACTAAGTTATGAACTTATTACTCAAGTCTGCCAATTTTTAGTTTGTTATGATGAGTCTTGACTGTTATTAGTGCATGCTTAGATACATCCTAATGCATATTCCCACATCTATCATGTACCATGTGATATCTATATATCTGTTCTATATTAAGATTAAACGATTGAAAACGAATAGAAGATCAAGGATATCTTAAATTGGTACTTTCAGACTTCAGCGTGGTTAATTTTTGTTTTCGAATTCGGCTTGCAGTTTAATTTATATGTATGAGTGAAACTTGTTTGATGGAAAGGTTCAATTTTCAGTTAAATATCTCATACATCCCTTATGATTACATAACAGGAAGATCTTGTGGACTACAATCAACTTTGAATAGATTGGAATGAACTTTGGGTTTAAACTTTAGACATTGGCATATTTTGTGCGGTTTAAAAAAGGTTTTAGAAACGATGGAGTCTAGCGAGTTCTAAAACATTTTTCTAGCTTGTGTACAAAAGAAGACTGCGTATTTTGAACCTTAAGATGTAATTATTGATGATATTTGCATCAAATTACAATTTTCTTATGTGATTTTAGTTGTTTGTTTTCATCCGCAAAAGATTTATCTTCCTAGACCCTATTGTTAGACAGTGAGATTTTCACTGGGTATGTTTATTTGTTTGATCTTGTAGACCTTATGGTATCTAGTTAAATATATTATCAGATGTATATTTGAGCAGGTGAGATCAAAATGGGAAACAAACCCGTGAAGCAACGAGAGGAAGTAGTTGTGAAGGTTGCACCACCATTGGACCGTGCATATGTACGCTGGCTTGCTAGAGACTTGGAAAGAATTCATGGCTATGTTCCCACAAAACCTCGTGCGGTAAAGCCACCAGATCATTACATCGAATACATGCGGATGAATGGTTGGCTAGATCTGGACCTAAATGATCCCGACCTCGCACATTTATTCAATTAACACCGTGTCATATAAATCGACCAAATGTAGTCGAAACTATGAGAGATATTTTCATGTTTATTCGTTATGTCATGTAAAATTATATTTTCACAATGTAACTTATTTGTAATATGGTTTAGATACTGGTTTTTTCTGTCATACTAAAAATTAGATTACTATGTTCTGTCACCATCTTTTTTTTATTTTAATTTATCTTATTGATATTTGTAATTTGTCATGTAAAATTATATTTTCACAATGTAATTTATTTGTAATATGGTTAGATACTGGTTTTTTCTATCATACTGAAAATTAGATTACTATGTTTTGTCACAATCTTTTTTTTTGTATTTTAATTTATCTTATTGATATGAGCTAAATCACTTGAAGGCTTGAAGCAACTGTGGGTTAGAGGCTAGTTACTAGTGATATGTGAAGGTCATTCTTGTATTATAAGCTGCGGACAATTTGCGTAAGTAAGAAAACAAGAAAAAAACGGCTAAATGCTAACAAACCAACCAACCAACCGACGACTTGGCTCATGTTGTATTATAGTGAAGGTCGAGTGTTCGATCTCAATCCTCTGCTTTATCCTCCTATTCTTCTTTTATTCTTAAACCAATCTGAACCCGACCAGCCTAAACACGAGTTTAAAGCATTCATGTCAGTTCGCCTTCTTTTTCTTTAAATTATAGAAGAACTTATAAAAAAAACATGTAATTTTACTTCTACATTAGGCTCTCTATTCCCATCTTCTATATTTTTAAAGAAGAACATAATAATAATCTTATATTTATTATTTTATATTTTTCATTAATGGTTGTGAGTGAGAAAAAAGCAAGGAGAATAATTAATTAAGTTTAAATTCAAATATAATATATATAAGAAAGCTAATATGAGACTTTTAGAAAATAAAGGAGTTTTTCAATTGATGATTATTTTTTGTTAATCATTGAGTAAAACTAAGCTCGAGTGAAATTGCTTGAACACTAAACAAAACATAAGGGAGCTTAAGTTGCAATCTTCAAACTATAAGGTCCATTAGTGCACTTCACCCAATTCTTTTAAGCGGCAAATAAAACCTGTTATCCACAAAAAGTCCCTTCTTCATCATCTTCATCTTCTTCATCATCTTCATCTTCTTCATCATCTTCATCTTCTTCATCTTCAACCTGCTAAACCTCCATTAACATACCTCACTATCTCTCTCAATCACACAAAGATACACAAACAACACATTCAATTTCAATTTCAATTTCAATTTCAACTTCAGAGCTCAAACAAACAGCTCCACACATGCAATCCAAAACCCTAACAACACCACGATGACAATCGTATACCACTCAATCTCCCCACTTCTCATCCGCAACAGCAATAAACCCACAATACCCACAACTCCAATTTCCCCTAATTCCCCCCAATTCACCACCAAAGGCTTCCAATTCTCCCACCGCAGATCCACTGTAATCTGCGAAAGCTCCGTCGCTAAACCCCCAAACTCCCGCACCAGATCCAGATCCAAACCCAAACCCAAAGAGCTCGTTTTCGGGTACCCGACAAACAGCGTCGAAAAGGGCAAATACAGCTACGAAGTCGAAAGCTTACTCAACAAGCTCTCAGGCTTACCCCCACGTGGCAGCATCGCTCGTTGCCTCGAGCCATTCAAGAACAAGCTCAGCCTCAATGACTTCGCTTTGGTGTTCAAAGAGCTCGCACAACGTGGCGATTGGCAACGATCTTTACGCCTCTTTAAGCAGATGCAAAGGCAGGTATGGTCTAAACCTAATGACCACATATACACCATAATTATAGGAATTTTGGGTCGTGAAGGTCTTCTTGATAAGTGCCATGAGGTGTTCGACGAAATGCCTAAAGAAGGGGTGCCTCGAACGGTGTTTTCGTACACTTCGATTATCAATGCCTATGGTCGAAACGGTCAGTATGAGACTTCTTTACAGCTTCTTGATAGAATGAAGAAAGAGAGAATTCAGCCTAATATTTTAACTTACAATACTGTTATCAATTCATGTGCTAGAGGTGGGTATGATTGGGAGGGGTTGTTGAGTTTATTCGCGGAAATGAGGCACGAAGGGCTGCAGCCGGATTTAGTGACTTATAACACTTTGCTTGCTGCTTGTGCCAATAGAGGTTTAGGTGATGAAGCTGTGATGGTGTTTAGGACTATGAATGAGGGTGGGACGATACCGGATACTACTAGTTATGATTATTTGGTTCAGACTTTTGGGAAATTGGGTTATCTTGGTAAGGTTTCGGAGTTGCTTAGGGAGATGGAGTCTAGAGGGAATTTGCCCGAAGCGTCGTGTTATAATGTTTTGTTGGAAGCATACTCGGAT
>BJCN01143409.1:0-10205 GCA_018326445.1 Flaveria brownii
CAACATGTATTCCCTTCTCGTTAACCACATGCCCGAGAAATTGCACTTCTTGGATCCAGAAGTCGCATTTTAAGAATTTTGCATACAACTTCTTGTTCCTGAGTAGTTCCAAGATTAACCTTAAATGTTGTTCATGCTTATCCTTGGTTCGTGAATATATCAAAATGTCATTGATGAAGACGATCACGAATTTATCCAAGTAGGGTTTGCACACTCTATTCATGAAATCAATGAATACGGTTGGTGCATTGGTTAACCCAAATGGCATGACCATGAACTCGTAGTGACCATAACGAGTTCGGAAAGCGGTCTTAGGGACATCCTCCTCTTGGATTCGTAATTGATGGTATCCCGAACGTAAATCAATTTTTGAGTAATAGCTAAAACCTTAAAGTTGATCGAATAAGTCATTGATTCATGGAAGTGGATACCGATTCTTAATAGTGAGTTTGTTTAATTCTCGGTAGTCAATGCACAATCGGAATGATCCATCCTTCTTCTTGACAAACAAGACCGGAGCTCCCCAGGGTGAGAAACTCGGACTTATGAATCCTTTATCTAGCAATTCTTGCAATTGGGTTGACAACTCCTACATCTCTGATGGTGCTAGTCGGTATGGTGATCGTGCTACTGGACCAGCTCCAGGTACCAACTCAATTCGAAATTTGACTTTGGGGTGGGTGTCCGGGAAAGTCTTTGGGAAAGACTTCCGGGTAGTCTCGCATGATAGGTATGTCCTCGATTCTTTTCTCCTCCACTTGCTTCTCTACCACGTGTGCCAAGATTGCATGATAGCCTTTTTGTAAGTAATTTCGGGATTTAAATACGTAATGACCCTTATCATGGTACCATGTCTTTCTCCTTGAATCGATATTGTCTCTATATTTGGAAGTGGAATGCGAACAATCTTCTAACAACAAACAATTTCTGCTTTTTTTTTGACAACCAATCTATGCCAATAATGATGTCGAAACTCTCACGAGTTACGAGTAATAAATCTATATCGAACGAGTGATCCGCCAAATTCAAAGTCCATCCTTGTATTATCTTTTTTGTTTTGATTAACTTACCATCAGTCAAACCTAAAGTAACAAGCTAAATATGTTGTGTAATTCTATGTAATGACTAAAATTGTTAGTAACAAAACTCCTATCGACACCCGTATCGAAGAAAATAAAAATCGGGATATGAACTTGCTTCTTAGGTGTGTGTAAATGAAGCACACCCCCCAGGTGAGTCTAGTAGGGTTGCAACGAGGGTGGTGATAGTGCCGGAATGATGCGATGGTGAATATCCGCAGCCACTATCTCGGGAATAGTGGCCACAGGGGTGGCGCCAACAGGATCAAAAGTGAGATCACGAGGATTAGTGTTAGGAATCCGGGGAGTAGGGTTAGTAGGCTGGGAGGCTAAATCAGTAGGTTAGGGAATACTGTTGACTGGCTACGGAATAGAGTCAACAGAACGAGGAATGGCTCAGAGGCTCCAGTTCGGAATCTAGTAGGTCGGTGTCGGCTATTTGTGAAACAGAATCAGTAGTCTCAGAATCAGGGTCGACTACTTTGGTGTCGGCTGGCTGAGGGGTGAAATCAGTAGGCTCAGGGAGGGTATCGACTGGCTCGGGGGCTAGATCAGCTAGCTGGGCATCAGTGGCCGTGTGGCTAGGCTCAAGTGGTGGCTCGATAAAAATGTGTGACTTGGTCACCAGAATGGCCATCAACATCATCGATCTAATGATGTATATGACTCCTGGAATGAGCTCCTCCGGGAGACTGGCATGAATCTCAGGTGTAGACGCCCACCAATATATGCCTGGAGGGGGAGGGGGTAACCCGGAATATCGGGTCGTGGTTAAGACCCTAGTGGTGTCAGGAATGGGGTGCGGAGTGGGAGCGGGGATAAGAGTAAGAGAAGGTGCAGGGATCTCGGCCTCAATGGGGCCAGTAGGCTGGAGCACGGCATCGGACGTAGGGTCGGGATGGCTAATGTAAATCCTGCGGATGAGGTCAGAGATGTCGGCTCATACTCCTCATCTGAGTCAAAAACATATATTGACATCGATGCAGACGACATCTCTATGACAAGGAAACACACAAGTAGAATTGATATAAGTTAAGTTAGTGTATAAATCATTAAAGACATGTAATGAACTATAGTTATAGTCTAGGTCCACTAAATGCAACCTAATTCCCTATAATCAATGGTTCTAATACCATTCTGTAACACCCGGCCTCTCATACCACCAATATTGTCCGCTTTGCCCACGAGGAGCTCACGGATTTGCTTTTGGTTGCCCGGGTGAAAACTTCCCAGGGAGGTCACCCATCCCTGGATTGCTCCCACCTGAGCACGCTTAACTGTGGAGTTCTCCTCTCATCCACAGCCAATACGTCCAAAACGCGTTGGTGATATTAGAGACCAGACGTTCCTTATGAACCAGGAATCTCTCCTGTCCACGGCCAATGTGGGATTTATGTAGGGTGTCACATCCTAGCAATGCAAAAGCAATCATGTGTCTCTACATCAACTGCTAAAGCTGAATACATTGTTGTTGCAAGCTGCTGTGCTCAACTGCTATGGATTCAAAATCAGATGTTAGACTATGGTTTCAACTTCATGGAGACTCCCTTCCACATAGACAACAAGAGTGCCATTTCTATCACATAAAATCTATTCAAGCACTCCAAGACAAAGCATATTGACATCAGGTACCATTCCATTCGAGATATTCATGAGAAAAATTTAATCAAACTAGTCAAAGTCAATTCAAATGAACAATATACCGACTTGTTCATCAAATCCTTTGATGAACAAAAATTTAATATTTAATTACAGCTATTAGGATGATTAACATTGATTAGTCAATCTCTTTTGAAAATCCTTTAAAAATGTGTCTTGTCTATGTTGTCTTTATACAATTTAAGCCATGTTACAAAAGTTATTTATTTAAAATTTCTAAGTATGAATTCTTCAGAAGAGAAATTTACCCTCGAAAGAGATCTTTATCTATCTTCCAAAGTCAAATTCCTCTACACAAGTATTCTCTTCCAAAGAGTTTTTAGCCTTGGAAGAAAATTTGATCATAGATCAAATCCACTTTTGAAGCTTACTAACTTTGTTTCTCGGAAGAACACTTTATTCTCGGAAGCAAACTTATCTTTGAAACATGATTTTCCTTCGGAAGTAAAAGTGGCTTCCAAAGACAATACTGAGAAACACAAGTGTTTTATCTCGGAAACAATTTTACCCTCAGAATAAAACTATTACTGTGTAACAGAAATCTTTGGGCCCCACTCTGTATAAAGTAAGATTTTATTGATGATTGTCAGAATATTTTAAATGGTTTATCTTACTGCATTTGTCAAATCGAAACCTAAACTATCCTTTCGCCTTATCGGTTTGGCTTTTTACCCCCCATTTAAAAACTTCCGACTCTCTTTCTTTACTTTCTTTACCACTGCAAAAGCCCCAAATTTACATCATCTTCTCCATTCACTCTCAATTCCCTCAATCAAACAGTACTTTTAGAATAATGGCCTTGAATCCCTAACACAACCAAGTCGCCACTCTTTATACTTCAAGGGATGTCGATTTTGCCCCTATTATCCGATTTCTATCACAATCCGCATACTTTACAGCCCTTACTGGTAACCCCACCATCTGCTCAAACCACATGGCCGAATTCTGAGCAAATAGTCGAAGTGAGACGATCAATGATGAAAGGGTTATCAGATCAAGGATCTTCCGACAGGAGATCATCATCGGTGAAACAGCCATCAGGGAACATCTGGAACTCCATGATGAAGGAGCCCCCACTGAATTCCCCAAGTCTAATTTGGAGGATACATACACCCAAATGGGATATGGCGGAGATGTGAGCAAATGTACGGTCTACAAGTTCAATTTCTCCTCCAACTGGAAGTTCTTGCTACCCATTGTCCTGCACAACCTATTCAACAAGTCAGGGGGATGGGATCAAATCTTGTATGATCTGGGCTGCCTAGTCCATGGGTTGGTAAAAGGCCTCCATTTCAACTACTCAAGATTTATGATGAACCAATCTAATAGGTAATCTCACCAGGGATCTATTCTATATGTATCCCCGATTCATTCAGCATATGATCAACTATGAGCTTGACCAGGACAAATTTCAATATGCTCATGTCTTACTGGTCCCTCACATGAAGTCGGGCATCTTCAAGACTTTAAAGAAAGTGTCCACCAACTTTACTGGAAGGTTTACTGATCTCCTTCCATGTATGCTTGAGCCAATGGCACTTAGTGACATTCTTGCAGACCTAGCAGATGACGAACCACACCAGACTCCACCACTACAATGCCATTCACTTCTCCCACCCAATCAAAATCACATACAAAAGACGCCCCAAATGAACCCTTGATCAATCTACTTTGATTAATCAAGTCCCATCTATTCAAACCAAAAAGGCTAAAGTGGAATCAAGGGCTCCTACTCCACCAGAGGTCCAACCATCCTCCATCATTGACCTTAATATCAGTGTTAAGTCTCCTCAATCTCAACCTAACGAGCCCACAACCCAAGCCTTTAGCCCTCAGGTTCAACTATCATTGGCTCAACTACTATTGCAGAGGAGCCATTGGGTACTGGCCAAGGTCCCGGGTCATTAGATATAACATCCCTATCCTTTATTTACCTTTTAACCCGACCTGATGAGGATATTATGTTCTATACGGGCCGTGATTTTGATTTACCACACCATTCTCAAGATCAATTAAGCCCCAAGGAACGTCTGATGTCTAGCCCACATCAGCTAAGCCTAACTGAGGTGAGTCCAACCAGCATGAAGGAGACTCATGTAGACGCAGCTACCACTACTGATCGTGTTTCACTAGCCTCTCAGGACATTGGTAACAGCAATGAGACTGAGTCTATGACAACCTTGCAATTGATGCCTCTAAAAGAGACATCAGTAAGCAAGGGTATGTAGGGCGCCAAGAAACCACTACTGTTGGTGATGATCAACATACTAGGTATGTTATCTCATCTCCCAATGATTATTCAAAAAAAGATGAGGGTAGTTTGTAACTCACTATCAGAGACCTACTTTCTAAAGTCTCAAATCTTGAATCAAAGGTTAAGACTTTAGAGAATAGGTTTGCCACTCAAAAACTTAAGATTGAAAATCTCAAGGCTCAACTAGTTGAGAAACAGAATGACAAGTCTATTAGGCATGTACAAACTCAGGTTTCTTTGAGTTCTTACTCTAACTCATGTACTTCTCAAGATGATGCTACCAAAAAGGAGGAGAATTTAGAGAAACAAAGACGTATGGAACCCAGACTTGCCATTACAACTTTCCTTGATGCCATCTCTTCTTTCTATCCCACATAGCAACACCCTGCAACCACCTTCCCTTAACAACCTCCTATTACCATTCAAGTGGACCCAAGGATTTTATTGACCTTAACAGATTCTTAATCAAATTTCTAATAAACTCCTCCCTTGAACAACCCTCCCCTGATATAGCCATTGCCTATTTTGGAGCTGAAGAGCTTTAAAGGATGAGTGCACCACCTATCTCTAAGGAGGAAGTTGGTCAATCTAAGGTCTCTATTGAACCTGAGATTAACTTCGAAGGGGAAATACAGACTCATGGCCTAATAACCAACTTAGAAGGGATAGATAGTGCAACTCTAATTACTTCCAAAGTAGAGATCCAAGCTGCAAAATTAATAATTGAAATATCTTCCTTGTTCGATGACATGTTCATCACAGAGGCCATTCTTGATCTAGCCTATAAGGTAAACAGTGAGGACTTCCTTACAACTCCTATATCTCATACACCATAAGTTCAACCCCACTCTCCCCAACCTAAATCCTTTAAACCTGAGTCTTCAATTGCTGAATCTTCCACTGATCCTAAGGGGAAGAGGAAGGTCACTATTAAAGAGCTTCTAAAGGAGGAAAGGCTGGAAAAGATAAAGAAGAAAGGAAGAACTGATACTGGGAAGCTACTGGTTGTAAGCAGCAAAGCTGCAGGAGCCGCTCAAGAAAGTATCAACAACCAAAGAAGAGTGGAGGTCATAGACTGGCTCATCAGCCTTGGAGTTGACAATGAAGAAATAATTCTACTCCCACTTAATGAACTTATGAAGATGGAGAAGGCAACCTTGCTGCAAAAAGAAAAGGAGGAGGCATGAAGGTTGGCCATAAAGGAGGAAAAAAGGAAAAAGATGGAGGAGGCAATGGAGAAGGAGAGGATAGCCTTTCTCTGCACTAGAGGCTGTTCTCAGAAGGAGCTAGCACCTCATGATCATGATACGATCTTGTTTCTTTTTTTCAAAGAGCAAGGTCAAATCAACAAAGAAAGGAAGAAGGCTGCTAGGGAGAAACGAAAGGAGAAGAAGACGAAGAAGGAAGGAAGAGGCACAACTTGTTGTTGCAAAGGAAGGTGAGAGATAAAGATGGGATGAAAGCTTATCTCAAAGCCCATGGCTTCACCAACAGGCAAGTGGGTCCCATGTCTGAGAAGACCCTACAACGACATGTCAGAGATATCAAGGCTGACATTTGCTTAGGAAGAAGGCAGGAGATAGATATAAAGCAAAGTGTTCAGAGGATGGCACCTAAACCAACTCCTAAGCCCAAACCAGCACCCAAACCACAACCTATACCCACACCTTTTCCCTTCCCCATTAGAACTGAGCTAACCACTAAACCTTACACCCCTGAACCTACATCATCAGCCTTACCTACACCCTCACCCATTGCTTCTCAACAACCACCAACACCACCTATCCTTAAACACAAAACACAACCCCAAACCTAATCACTACCCAAACCATCTTCTGAACCATCTAAGCCCCTACCCTTAGAAGAGCTCAAGATGATCAAAAGGAAGCTCTCTAACTACACAACATGAGTGACATCTCTTATGAGGAAAATTCTATTAAGCTGAAATATATTAATGGCTCTTCATGTTCCCTCATAAGAGATGCATTCCTCGATCTGACAAGGGGAACACTGGACCAAGCTCTCTAACTTCTTGTAACCAACTTAGGCATACTTAAAGAAGGAAAGAAGAAGTTAAGAAGGAGACTGGTGACTCTGCTGGACATAAGAAAACAGGATAAGCTACCAACCAAGCCCCTCAATCCTAGAAGCAAAATTGTCTAGTGGAGGTTTGATGAAGCTACACACAGCTTTGCTGTGGAAAGGGAGAATGGTCAAGTGAACAGACTTGATACATCAGCTCTGCTACATTCTAGCAGATTTGACATTGCTGAGTTAGCAGAGAGACCATTCTCCAATCCCTCCAACTCATAGATTTCTGCTCATATCAGGAATCATCTAAGCTGTCTTCATCTTGCCGAGATTACAAAGAAAGCCAAGACTAAATAAGAGTTGAAAAAGAGAGCAAAGGAAGTAGAAGAAGGTGCAAAGAAAAGAAAGAACATTCCTGCAGATGGTTGAGGGTCCAACTTTGGATCCTATAGTTAGATGGGAATATGACTACAATTCCCATCAACTAACTCTCTTCAAAGGGACGCAACAAAGGGTATATGTCATTCAGAGCAACAGATTGGATCTATTATCTACAAATGACTGGTACAATATCCTCACCACCATATCAAGGAAGAACAAAGAGACAGACAAATATCTGCTTTCCTGGTGTTGAAGACTTTGAGAAGTAGAAGGAAGTAAAGTTTTGGTAGCATCTACCTAGGGGGAGTTTGTTGGACCATGTAAGGCTGGTGCAACCAAAACAATACTTAGAAAATTTTGATGTACAATTAAAGTGGTCTTCTGAAGACAAAGCTGCTCTTCTGAAGACAAGTCAAAGATCTTCCAAAGCTCAAGTATAAAGAACTTCCGAAGGTAGAACTCAGTCTTCTGAGACTAAGTAGTTCTCCTTCAGAAGTGATCAAACTTAGAAGATCCAAGACAAAGTCTTCCAAAGAATAAAGTCATGAAGACTTGCAAAAGACTCGGAAGAAGTTGATTCTTCCGACGTATAAATGGCCTCGGAAGAACCAACTATGAACAAGTGGACATAAGTATGGTTTGTCTAACATCCGTCGCAACCTCTGATATACTGCATGGCCCTTTCCCAGGCCCATATAGTTGACCATACTTTAATCCACTATTCACCCATTATCATATTAGTACAGTTGTCACTTTTAGTTGGTGACAAAAGGTAAGTCATGGACTTGTCATGACTACCTAATCTAGGATAGTATTTTATCTTAGATGCTTTACTTCTAGCAATGTTGCATTTGTCTAGTTGTAAATTCCAGCTGGTTATCCAAGTATAACCGACTGTAGATAGTAGTATATATAGTTTCTCATTGTAGCTCTGTAACTATGCTAGTAAGTGTCTTGTAATATTGAGTTGAGAAGTAATATATACAAGTATCTTGAAAAACTATTCTTGTGTTCATTTGTTTTCATCAACTTATTATATTACTTGCAAACTTAGTTAGAGATTCTGCTTCATCAAACCGAGTGAGATTAAGTGAGCTTGTGAGATAATCTCTTGTTATGAGACCAACACTGATCAAGCAAAGGTATCAATATAACAAAGTATAGGGACCTAAAGCTTATTGGTTTGATACTAAAATGCACCTATAAATAAACTTATAATCTAAAATTATAATATGTAGACTCATACTTAGATAAAACATAAGATAAGACTCCATAAAATAAGACCTACAGATTAATAACATATATATAAAGGAAATCAAGGAAACAAACAAGGATAAACTTAACACACATGGGGAGTACATATATGCTTACGTAATAAGATACTAATACTCATGAAATACACTTAGGAGGCTTGCTAGTCGGTAGCACACTAAACCTCAATCATCTACCTGATAACTGTAAGAACAACACTCAGGTGAGTTTCATATGAACTTTATGGTGTATGCTTTAAAAATCTCTTGCCAATCATGTTATTATGAGATTATGAATTTTGTATTTAGAAGTTGTGAATGATACCTATGTTGATTGTGAATGATGTCAATGTCAACTGTGCACAAATGGCATGATGCCTACCATGACTGTGAACGATGTCAATTAGCTGTGAACGATGCCTACCATGACTGTGAATGATGTTGGATGGCTGTGACCTATGCCTGCCATGACTATAAAAATGTTATATATGGCTTAGGAGGCTTACTAGTCATGGAATAGACTACAAAAATGTTAATAAGATGCTAATACTCATGAAATAGACTTAGGAGGCTTGCTAGTCGGTAGCACACTAAACCTCAAGCATCTACTTGACAACTGTGAGAACAACCCTCAGGTGAGTTTCATATGAACTTTATGGTGTATGCTTTAAAAATCTCTTGCCAAGCATGCCATTATGTGATTATGAATTTTGTATTTAGAAGTTATGAACGATACCTATATTGACTATGAGCGATGTCAATATCAACTCTGCATAAATGGTTGTCAACGATGCCTACCATGACTGTGAACGATGTCAATTGACTATGAATGATGCATACCATGACTGTGAATGATGTTAGATCGCTTTGAGCGATGCCTTCTATGACTGTAAAACTGTTATATATGGTTGTGAATGATGCCTACAAACTAAAGCTTTGATTGCAAGACTTTGCTTACAAAATCTATACACTGACTATAAATAGGTTAGGCAAACTTATAAACTCACTGGCTTTATGGCTGACTTGTATTTTGAGCTTGTGTTTAAGTACCTTGACCGATGAAATTTAGAGACTAGCATGTGATCACAAGCTTCCTTGGCAATAGATGTCACTCTTTAGAAGAATGATACAAAATCTAGACGAGCTAGAAGGCTACTTTGAGTAATAGATGAAAATAGCTCTATGCTCTTTACCTATATTTTAAATATACATATGGCAAGTTGGAATAGAATATACTAAAATAACTCTATGGTCTTTGCCTATAAATTGTTGGGATGTGATTATATATATATATATATATATATACACGTATGTATTAAAACAAATATTTCTTTTTGAGAAAAATTAAAGCTAGCTTGCTAGCCAGAATGAGCCGAGCCCAACCTTATAATTTGAGCTCGTTAAGATAAACGAAATAAACCCATTTGGCTTGGTTTTCAAATGAACTGATCTTTGCAGGACCAGTGAAGGGTAGCACTTACAACACAACAACACAATAAGGAGAGTGTATAAGAACACTTAACAGATCAAATAGGGAACTGGTTATGATGA